>CATKRU010000014.1:0-67601 GCA_949774965.1 Diarsia brunnea
ATAATAATTGTATCTAAACGACACGTACGTACACGTAAGTAGATCTATCTCTACAAATTGTTTTAAGTGCTAATAACGATAGTTACGCTGTGTTTTATGTATATATAAGTATCTAAGCTTTTAAAATAATGTACGTGTCGTTTTTATTTTCGACTTATTTACCGTTTCTCTCTATACCTATATGTTCAAAACTGCAATCTGATGGCATCTCGATTTATACTACCTCGCATAATTACGCGGGAAGAAATTTAATGTGCGTGTTGTTTATTTTGCGTTTAGATGCATTTTGCTTGTTACCTGTTGTATACATGTATGTATAGTAGTGCTTATGGTATGTAAAGTAAGTGTAAATAACAGCTTAGATATAAGGAAAGATACATGTGAATTACAGCCATGTAAACTTGTTATTTATGTTATTAAGTCCTTGTTGACATAGTTTTAACCATTTATAAGATTATAAGAACCTTATTGCTCACATATTAACGTAAAGAAACTATTTTGTTTACTGTTTGGTGCCTAGCACATAAGTTATTAATGTTCAACTCGTTATGTACATGTAAAACGTGGATAATGTAAAGATATAGCCTAGATATATAAAGATATGACCTTGTAAGTCTAACTTCAACCTAATATGTATTAGATTTTAACATTAGCAAGTAAATAACTGCATGTTTGAAACTCATTTAAGTAAATAAAGCTGCTTTACATACACTCACACACATGCATGAATATTAGTCGCCTCTGATTGGCTCGTCATAAGTTGCCTCATTTTATCACTGCCGCGCGTGGCGCTAAGGTGAAATATTATATAAACAGCACGTCTAAATTCACACATTCATTATTCGCTCGACCGCTGCTGACAACACACAACAGAAGAAACGTTCATCTCTCCTCTACACTCTACACGCACCTACACTCCACATCGCAGCATTTATATGAAGAAATCGTCTTTTATTTATCATCCTGAAATCTACCTATGGTTTGCAGTCTACAAAGTCAGGCGTAGCGCTGTGCTGAAAAAGCCTGCGCCTTTCAATGGTCCTTCTCGGCCGGATCACTGTGTCAAGCTTTCAAGAAAGAAAAGTCAAGTTTTCGTCATTCAAGCAAGAAGTTATCAAGTTCTCTGCACGAATCTTTCAAGAAAGAAAAGTTCCGGTTTAATTCAAGAAAGAAACAAGTACGCGCGAGTGTTAGTAGTCGGTTTTGCCTAACCGCTGCTAATTACTTGGAAGCAATCACCTTCACACGTACGTGGCCACCTAGCGGTGTTAAACGGCCTATATATCGTACGGAGGCACAGCGGAGAAACCTGACCTCTCCACGCACCATCCCTGGTGTTAAAGTCAGACCCCGCCGGTACGGTGTTGGAACGTTCTGGGGCCACAAGTTGGCACGCAACGACAAACGTGGTTTTCCCGCCATATTTTGATGCACCCGTGAGCGCCCACGCCCTCTGCTGGGAGGTTCCTACCTTCCTTTCCTTTACATTCCTATTCTGTACGGCATCCCCACGTTAGAAGTCCGTCAGGCAGATAGGCAAGGTAGGCGTCACATCAAGAAGAACAGTGCAAGTGAAAGTGATAAAGTGAAGTGTTAATCTAAGTAATTGGTAGGATTAGGGACCCTCGTGCGCAATGAATGACGCACGTGTATTGCGTTCAGGCAAATCTACGCCTGCTACAGACGCCACGCCGGCGTCCGGTCAGACAACGTCGACCGAATCAAATACGTGGAGTAAAGGCACCAGCATAGAGGATACGAGCGGTGACAGCAGCACATCACGTAAAGAGCAAATAGTCATAAATAGGTCCGCGCAAGTCGATGATTTAAATAATGCATTAGTTAGGAGTGCAACGGGCACCGTAGTCAATGTTCCCACGGATAGGGCATGTAGCCGATTATCTATGTTAAAAGCCGAGCTAGAGTTACATAATTCCGAATTAGCACGGGCTCAGGCGGCATCCGCAGTTGCCTTAAGTCGATTAGAAATAGCCAGGGTCGAACTGGAAAGCTCTAACGACGCGGAGCGTTCGCCAAGAGTTGAAGAGTCGCGTGTTAAAGGCTGGATTTCGGAACAGTACGTAGCAGAAGGGCCAGCAATACTAGATAATACCCAAGTCCCGGGACAGGCGCCGCGATCACCCACTACATGTAGGAACGAACCACGCGTTGGAAACGACATGTCGAGTAATAGCAACGACATGGCGATGCTGGCCAACGCGATATTGCAAGCGGTAAATTCCAATAAATCAGACTCCGCGGCTCCCAAGTTTATCCACGAACTACCCCACTTCGACGGGGCGATTGCCGAGTGGATGGCTTTCAGATCGGTCTTTAGCGACACAGTAGGCATGTTTTCTGACGTACAAAACGTAGCCCGCTTAAGAAAAGCACTAAAAGGTGCAGCCCGCGAAACCGTTAGGGCATTATTATTCACGGTATCGGATCCGTATGAAGTTATGGACACGTTAGAAAGACGTTACGGCCGACCGGAATTACTCGTCCTATCAGAACTCGAAAACATTAAACGCATGCCCCACATGAGCGAAGACGGGCGCAATGTTAGTAGTTTCGCGAGCAAAGTAGCCAATACAGTAGCGGCGATAAAAGCACTCAACCAACCGCAATATCTGTATTCACCTGAGTTAGTGAGTCGAATCGTAAATAAACTCAGTATAATACTAAAATATAAATGGTACGAGTTCCGATCAGAGCGCACCGGGGCGCCGGAACTAGAGTTGTTATCTCGATTTCTGAACATCATGGCCGACCAGTGCGGTGCCATGTTCGCCTATGACGCAGCGCGAGACGAAAGAAAGAATCGAACAAAACCGCGCGCGGTGAACGCGGCCCGCGAGCGCCCACAAACGCGTCAACAAAACGAGGACTCTGACTCCTCATGTGATGAGTCAGAAATCGAGGAAAAATCAAGCAAAACGGTCGCCACTGTTAATAAACCAAACACGAAAAAACAGGGGTCGAAATCGCAGAAGCCACGCCCATCACGACCAAATAACGAGTCGTCGGCAGAGATAAGTAAAAAATGTGTAATTTGCGCGGGAAATCACACCGCCGCCGAGTGTGCAGACTTCGCGAAATTACCCATTAGTAAACGGTGGGACGCGGCTAAACGTGATAAGTTATGTTTTAGGTGCTTGAATAACTCGCACATACGAACGTTTAGATGTAAATACGTACCATGCGGAATAAACGGGTGCGAAGCGTCGCATCATAAAATGCTACACGGCAGCGACAATACAACTCTGCCTACCCGCGGTAATGTAAGCTCGATAAATCATATACATACTTCTAATACCTACCTAAAAATAGTTCCGGTCGAGTTAAGCGGTCCGATAGGTTCGACGGCCACCTACGCCTTACTTGATGAAGGTTCAACCATGACGCTTGTTGAACGAGGCGTGGCCGACAGCGTAATACCTAGAAGTCGCGGCCGGCTATTGTCGCTAGAGGGGGTGGGAGGTAATCGTATAGACGACACAGACTCGTGTCACGTTAAATTATCGATCCGCGGTTTATGTAGCAGAAACTTAGAAACTATGAGTGCGAACACCATAGGAAATTTAAATCTATCTCCACAGGAGGTAAGCAGAGACGTAGTGCGACAGTGCAGCCACCTAGCGGAATTAGAGGATGAACTGTGCTACGAGTTGGGAAAACCGACTATTTTAATAGGCCAGGACAACTGGCATTTAATTACGTCCAGACAATTACGTGTCGGCCAAAAGACCCAGCCCGTAGCATCGTTAACCAAGTTAGGATGGGTGCTGCACGGGCAAGACGCACGTCCACGCAGTACCGTAGCGTCGATTAATCACGTACGGCCTACGTCAACAGACGACCCCGCGTTAGAGCTTATTAGAATTTTTTTTAGTTTAGAATCGCTAGGAATAGAGCCACGACGGCCAACGTCTGACCCCGAGCAGCGCGCCCTAGCGGTCTTAGAAGAAACTTGTAAAAAAGTAAGCTTTAATAGGTTCGAAACGGGATTACTGTGGCGTACAGACGATGAGGTAATGCCGAATAATAAAAAACAAGCTCTCAGTCGTCTGTATAATTTAGAAAATAAATTAGATAAAAACTCAAACTTAAAAACCGAATATAGCAAGCAGGTAAATAACTTGTTGAAAGCAGGCTACGCCGAAAGGGTAGATACCCCAGCTACATCGCCACGCAGCTGGTACTTACCGCACTTTTCAGTAGTGCATCCGCAGAAGGGTAAAGTACGCCTGGTGTTCGATGCAGCAGCTAAGTATGGGGGAAAAAGCCTAAATGACGCGTTATTGGCAGGTCCTGACTTACTACAATCGCTATTCGGTGTGTTAATTAGGTTTAGAGAAGGTAAAATTGCAGTAGTAGCCGACATAAAAGAAATGTTTTTACAGGTCAAAATCGCTCAGCAAGACCGTGATAGTTTACGAATTTTATGGAGGGGTGAAGATAGGGTAGGACCACCGCAAGAGTACCGAATGACGTCGTTAATATTCGGGGCGGCATCCTCTCCGTGCACCGCCATCTATGTTAAAAATAAAAACGCAGACAATCACGGCCAACAATATCCCGAGGTCGCGAGAGCCACGGTACGTAACTTTTATATGGACGATTACCTAGGCGCGTTCGACAGCGAAAGCGAAGCGAAAAAAGTGATAGACGCTATGTACAAGGTCCACTTAGACGCATCTTTCGAATTACGCGGATGGGCATCGAACGTGCCCGAAGTAATAAGTAACGTCACCGATACACGCAGTAGCGATTCGACCACGCTAGGGAAAAGCGATACAGAACGAACATTAGGCCTGATATGGAACCACGCACGCGATACGTTAGGTTTTAACGTCAACTTAAGAAGCACGCCCGCGAGCGTCATACAAGGTGACACTCTGCCTACCAAGCGACAGGTAACTAGCGCGGTCATGTCGGTATTCGACCCACTAGGATTAGTTTCGCCGATTACGATGATAGGTAAATGTCTTATACAAGAAGTATGGCGCAGTGGGATAGACTGGGACGACCCCATCACAACCGAGCATCACGTGACGTGGTCATCATTTATTAAAAACTTACAATTGCTGAAAAGGTTAGAAATAGACAGATACGTACCCGCTACAACCCCTAACGAAGGGGAGTTACACATTTTCTGTGACGCAAGTGAAAAAGTGTATTCAGCCGCGATTTATTTCGTAAGTACAAAGTCGGACGGTACTAAAACATCACGACTGATAGCAGGTAAAGCCAAAGTGGCTCCGCTGAAACCTATTTCAATACCCCGCCTAGAACTTCAGGCTGCAGTGTTAGGCAGTCGACTGGCTGAATCAGTCAAGCGGGAGTCGGATTATAAAATACTAAAATGCCATTATTGGTCAGACTCTAAAACCGTATTAGCTTGGATAAAATCAGACCCGCGCACATTCAAGTCGTTTGTAGCTCATCGACTGGCTGAAATCGAAAGCCTAACTACTCCAGCTAACTGGCGATGGGTGCCCAGTGCTGATAACGTCGCGGACGACGCGACCAAGGGCATTCCTATCGATTTTGATTCGAATCATAGATGGTTTTCTGGACCCGAGTTCATAAAGGGCGACCCCGCATCATGGCCGCAGGAAAAGCGAGCCGCGGCGCCGCCACCCCCTTCAGGGGAGGAAAGAGTTTTAAAACAAGTCCATGTGATTATTAGGCATGACGTTAGCGATTATTTACCGCAGATAGAACGTTTCTCGAAATACGCTCGATTAGTACGTGTTGCTGCCACCGTTCTGCTCGCCGCCGAGGTATTCAAAGCCAAACTACTCAAAAGAATCACAAGTAAAGAACTTGCACCAAACCATATAAAACTAGCTGAACTATTACTAGTAAGAAGGAGCCAATATAACTCGTTCGGCGAAGACATCACGACGATTGAGGCTGGGCGGCGACCACCGAAGAAGTCCCCGTTCTACAAGCTCTCCGTGAAGACCGACCGCAACGGTATCCTGTGTCTAGACAGCAGAATAAAGGAAAAGCACAACCTGCCAGTCCTACACGCCAAAGAAGGCTTCACTCAGCTGTTGGTGCATCACACGCACACAACCTTCAACCACGGCAACCATCAAACTGTCATGAATGAGCTGAGACAACGCTACCATATAATAGGACTGCGCGGCGTTATACGCTACATTTGCAACAAATGCCAATGGTGTCGGACCTATAGGGGAATCCCCTCAAAAATCCCCTTAGGCGACTTACCAGCTGAAAGGCTGGCCCAAAACCAACCGCCCTTCACAGCTACCGCGGTGGATTATTTTGGGCCCATGCACGTCAATGTCGGGCGAAGGCTAGAGAAAAGGTGGGGCGCGCTATATACATGCCTCACCACACGAGCAGTGCACCTGGAGGTGGCCACATCCCTCTCGGCCTCCTCCATGATCATGAGCCTGCGCAGGATGATAGCTCGCCGCGGCACGCCGACGGTAATATATAGCGACAACGGAACCAACTTCGTTGGCGCTGAAAAGGAAATAACTGAAATACGAACAGCAGCTGGATTACTTCGTCGCCCAGCCTCTCGCCTCATCTTGATCTCCACAGCGGACTAAAAAAAAAACGTTTTTGGTGCTTGCGCACGAGGGGGAGACTGTAAATAACAGCTTAGATATAAGGAAAGATACATGTGAATTACAGCCATGTAAACTTGTTATTTATGTTATTAAGTCCTTGTTGACATAGTTTTAACCATTTATAAGATTATAAGAACCTTATTGCTCACATATTAACGTAAAGAAACTATTTTGTTTACTGTTTGGTGCCTAGCACATAAGTTATTAATGTTCAACTCGTTATGTACATGTAAAACGTGGATAATGTAAAGATATAGCCTAGATATATAAAGATATGACCTTGTAAGTCTAACTTCAACCTAATATGTATTAGATTTTAACATTAGCAAGTAAATAACTGCATGTTTGAAACTCATTTAAGTAAATAAAGCTGCTTTACATACACTCACACACATGCATGAATATTAGTCGCCTCTGATTGGCTCGTCATAAGTTGCCTCATTTTATCACTGCCGCGCGTGGCGCTAAGGTGAAATATTATATAAACAGCACGTCTAAATTCACACATTCATTATTCGCTCGACCGCTGCTGACAACACACAACAGAAGAAACGTTCATCTCTCCTCTACACTCTACACGCACCTACACTCCACATCGCAGCATTTATATGAAGAAATCGTCTTTTATTTATCATCCTGAAATCTACCTATGGTTTGCAGTCTACAAAGTCAGGCGTAGCGCTGTGCTGAAAAAGCCTGCGCCTTTCAGTAAGTATTTATTGCGATCTCTTTGCTAGTCATTACGTGAGAGCATGCTGCATAATTACCTATGTAGGTAGTTAGTTAGTTAGAGGTAGACGTTGAAGCAGGTACCAAATTGAGTAGTTAACGTTTTGACGATATTCCGATTTCAGAAATGTGAATTGACAATCACATGAACATATTTGTGGCCCTGAAAAGGGCCTTTTGTTGGTTCTCCTGCCACATACCACGGTGTGCGTGCGTGCGCGTCCAGACCGTTCGTCGTGGTTTGTTCGCGATGCGTGCGTCGTGCGCGTCTCGTACGTAAATACATGTGCGTATAATATGAATACATACATGCATGCACATTACGAGGACGCTAGCACAACCAACACACGCATCACAGCCAACAAGACACACGAACAAGCGCACTGGGACTAACACTGTATACACAAACACGAGGCGAGGCGTCGAAACGGAGCGTCGGCGGCTTTAGCGCTGCCGACCGCTCACTTGGAACTGGTGTATTTGGTGACGGCCTTGGTGCCTTCACTGACGGCGTGCTTGGCGAGTTCACCGGGCAGCAGGAGCCTGACGGACGTCTGCACCTCCCTGGACGTGATGGTCGACCTCTTGTTGTAGTGGGCGAGGCGGGAAGCTTCGGCGGCGATACGCTCGAAGATGTCGTTCACGAACGAGTTCATGATGGACATGGCCTTGCTGGAGATACCGGTGTCGGGGTGCACCTGCTTCAACACCTTGTAGATGTAGATGGCGTAGCTCTCCTTCCTCTTGTGCTTCTTCTTCTTCTTGTCGGTCTTGGAGATGTTCTTCTGGGCTTTGCCCGACTTCTTGGCGGCTTTACCACTTGTCTTTGGTGGCATTATGAAATCGTACAGTACACACGTGCTACCGAAACGGAGTTCAGTCGCAGTATAAACCGAAATGTACTAGATACGTTCGCTGCGTCCCCGTCAGGGGACGCGGCGGGCGGTCTCGGGGCTACGCCCCTTGCCCGCGGAGGCCATACCTTGGCCCGTAAAGACGGGCCCGTCATTATATTGCCATATTGGCTGGGCCTAGTGGGCACGTATCTGCAATACGTGCCCATGTGAGTGGTTGTTGTGAGAGTTTCTGCAGGCGCGCCACAGCGCCGTTGCACGGCGCTGCTTTCTTCACAGCACCCCGGCGGTCCATCCCCACCGGGTGAGACCCCCGGTTTCCCGGAGGAGGCCCAGTGGAGGACGACCAGCGACAGAGATGCCGACTTACGACGCACCTACAGTGGATGTGTGGCTCCCGTCCGTCCCGTTTCCAGAGCTAGCCGGTTGCGGTCCGGACTAAGAGGCCGTCGTGTGTGTGTGGGCGGCATTGTGTTGTGTGACACCGTCCAGTGTTGCGAGAGGTCACGGGCCCGCAGCCGTGATCCACGCGTGAGTCTACATGAGTGTAGAGAAGTGCCTGTGTGTGTTAGTTGTGTGACGTGCCTATATTAACTTAGCACACGCCACAACAACTGGGTGTGAGTAGTTTGGTGGAGTCGTATTGTTCAGGTAAGCTGTGTGTAGCCTGGTACAGCTTACCTGGGAGTCACAGCCGGTGTGGGGTCACTGTCCGCTACCAGGTCGCGGGGGAGGGGCCTCGCGTCGGGGGGGCGCGCATGCCAGGGTGCAATGTGCTTGACGTGGGGCCAAGCAGATGCGTCGGCACGCGCGAACATCACCGTCGCAAGGCGGCGGACAAAGGCGTCCAGGCTCTCAGTCCCGAGATCTCGGGCGATGACGTCATTCCTCACGAAGCGAGGGGCGTCAACTATTGTCCGCAGCGCAAGGTTCTGCTGCGCGCGGAGGGGCTTCCTGTTGCGCTCGCTCGTGAGGGCAAACCAAGAGGGGGCGGCGTACGTCAGTACTGAGCGTATATAAGTCTTATACACGCCCAGCTTGACGCGCAGCGGGAGGCGGGGGGACGAGAGCACTGGACGGAGTTGGTTGCGGGCAACCTTTGTCCGTGCCACGACCTGGCGGACATGTGAACCCATGGTGAGCCGACGGTCGATGGTTACACCCAGGTATTTCACCCGGGGCGACCACTCGACGTCGGCGCCTTGTAGCGTCAGGGGTGGTGGGAGGCGCGCAAAGCCGGTGACCATCGCCTGCGTCTTACCCACGTTAACCGACAGCCGCCACTTGGACAGCCAGTCTGGCAGCAGATCTAGCGCGCGCTGCATCTTGACTGCCGCGTACTTCGCGTTAAGCGAAGTGGTGATGTACGCGGCGTCGTCGGCGTACAGCGCGAGCATCGCCTCTGGCGTCGTGGGGATGTCGTCGGTGTAACGTGAGTAACACGGCGGCGACACACAGCTGCCCTGCGGCACGCCGGCCCTCACTGGGCGGGCGCTGGAGAGCGCGCCGTCGACCACCACACGGAAGCTCCTGTCAGAGAGAAAGGACTGGACCACCTTTACAACGCGGCGAGGCGCGTCGGACGTGGACAGCTTGTAAATGAGGCCGTCGTGCCAGACACGGTCGAAGGCCTTCTCCATGTCGAGGAATACCGCAACCGAGTACTCCTTCTTGTTTCTGGCTTGGGCCAGTTGGTGCAGTACCCTCGACAGCTGAAGCGTCGTGCTGTGTTCCGACCTAAACCCAAACTGTTCAGGCCGCGGGTCGATGTGCGGCTGGAGATGCCGCAACAGGAGTCTCTCGAACACCTTGGAGATAGTTGCCAGCAGCGTTATGGGCCGATAGCTCTCCGGCTTCAGAATGTTTTTCCCCGCCTTGGGCAGCATAATAACGCGCCCTTCCTTCCACGAGACCGGGAATGTCCCGGTGCGCAGTATCGCAGTGAACAGGCGCGCCAGGGCCGCCATCATACGGTGCGGCAGTTGGCGCAGCACTGCGTTGGTGATACCGTCGGCACCGGGAGCTTTCCTTGGCTTCGTCCTCTGGATGGCGCGTCTGACTGCCCCAGGCGAGAAAAAGATGGCATCTTCCTCGGGTGCTATCGGCGTTGCGAAGTAGTCCCCAAGGTGTTTCTCGACTGTTGCGACATGGTCGACGTCGCTTGTCGGGTTCGGTCGGAATTGACGCTCCAGATGTTCTGCGAAGACCTCCGCCCGGTCGTCCGCCACGTACTTAAGCGCCCCGCCGCTGTCCCGTAGTGGGCGAACCGGGGCTGGGGTGTTCATGAGCTGTCGGCAGAGTCTGTGGGCGGAAGGCCAGCTGTCGGCCGCCGCCTCTATGCGGTCCTCCCAGCCCTCGGCTTCCCGGCTCCGTAACTCGGCCTTTATCGTCTCCGCGAGACGGTTAACGCGTTTCTTTATGGAAGGGCATCTTAGTTGTTGCCACTGCTTGCGAAGGCGCCTCTTCTCGGCGATCATCCGCTGTAGGTGCGCGGGGAGGGGCGGCTGGTGCCCGGCTCCCTGCGGTACCAACGTAGTCGCCGACTCTAAGGCGCTCCGTATGCAAGCAGTGACGTCGTCCGCGGTCTGGTTGACGTCTGCGGAGGTAATCACGGGCCGAGTCGGAGTAGTGGCCTCGGTCCTTTCTCTGAAGGCTTCCCAGTCTGTTTTCCGACGTGGCGCTAAGGATGACAGTCGGATCGGCGTACCTAAGAGGACGACGAGGACAGGGTGATGATCACTCCCCATCTCGTCGTCAAGCACATGTTGGGTGATCTGGCAGTGTAGGCCTCGGTAGGCCACGATGTCCAGCACGTCAGGCATGTAGCTACGGGCCTCGGGATAATGGGTTGGCGTCTCAGGGCCGGACACCGTGTAACCGAAGGCTTCAGCGTCCGCGTAGAGCCGTCTCCCTCCCGTGTTAGGCACGGCGGAGTTCCACGCCGGGTGCTTGCAGTTAAGGTCGCCAGCGAGGATCGTCGCGCCGTGGGCCTCAAGTAGGGCCCCCAGCTCCCTTGGGACGAACTGGTCATTAGGGGGCCGGTAGACCGCGTAGATGGCGAGATCCTATACACAAACACGAGGCGAGGCGTCGAAACGGAGCGTCGGCGGCTTTAGCGCTGCCGACCGCTCACTTGGAACTGGTGTATTTGGTGACGGCCTTGGTGCCTTCACTGACGGCGTGCTTGGCGAGTTCACCGGGCAGCAGGAGCCTGACGGACGTCTGCACCTCCCTGGACGTGATGGTCGACCTCTTGTTGTAGTGGGCGAGGCGGGAAGCTTCGGCGGCGATACGCTCGAAGATGTCGTTCACGAACGAGTTCATGATGGACATGGCCTTGCTGGAGATACCGGTGTCGGGGTGCACCTGCTTCAACACCTTGTAGATGTAGATGGCGTAGCTCTCCTTCCTCTTGTGCTTCTTCTTCTTCTTGTCGGTCTTGGAGATGTTCTTCTGGGCTTTGCCCGACTTCTTGGCGGCTTTACCACTTGTCTTTGGTGGCATTATGAAATCGTACAGTACACACGTGCTACCGAAACGGAGTTCAGTCGCAGTATAAACCGAAATTACGTTCAGAAGTGATATTTATACGCTTGCACGCGGTACACAGTTGCGGCAAGCGGTGAGTGATTCAACGCAGCGGCGGACCAATCACAGCGCTCCTAAGCCAGAGCGCGGGGAGAGGGGATACCCGAGAGAGAGGTGAAGGGGGCGGGCGGGCGGGGTGACGCTCACCGTGCTACTCATTTAATGTTAAATAATATTGTTTAGTTTTGTTATTATGAATGAATGAATAACTAACTATAAACTATAATATTAGAAATAGGTAAGGTATATAATTAAAAATTTACACTAAGTAGGTAGCTTCTTTAGTTATTTTTATTTCATTCTTTCGACCTCATAATTATTAATAAATTGCCTGCATACTTAGGTACGTTTATGATAATTATGACTGTGTCTGTATGCATACTGTTTACATTCACATTACTTATATTATTGTTTGTAGGTACCTAATGCTCCGAAGAGAAATCGATCGTTTCCCGATTAATTCGTTCAATGTACAGTACAGGCCTATGTGTATACCTACATGAAAGATTGAAAGCCGGCCGGTGTAATCTCTGGTGGAACTAACTAACTAGTAGTAGTAGTACTATAATATAGATAGGTAGGTGTACCTAATCGATCTTTTATTTTATAGATCTAAAATTCTGTAGCAGTAGTCGTAATTGTAGCTTGTAAGTAAGCCCCATTACTAGAGCTCTAATGTTATTACGTTTGACGATAACACAGATAAAGAAACTGTCTTTGTATTATATAATTGACGAATAATATTGTGGCCCTGAAAAGGGCCTTTTGTTTTGAATGCATGCGAGCGGAGAGCATCGCGCAAACGACATAATACGTATAAAATAGCATAAATATTATATCGAAGTACGCGTGCGGGGGGGCCACTCGCACGATGCATCACGGTCAGATGTCGCTGTGTAGAACGACGACGTCTAAGCCTTCTTCTCGGTCTTCTTGGGCAGGAGCACAGCCTGGATGTTAGGCAGCACACCACCTTGAGCGATCGTCACACCGGAGAGCAGTTTGTTCAACTCCTCGTCGTTGCGAATGGCCAATTGAAGATGACGCGGGATGATCCTGGTCTTCTTGTTGTCCCGAGCGGCGTTGCCGGCCAACTCGAGAACCTCAGCAGCCAGGTACTCCATCACGGCGGCCAAGTAGACGGGGGCACCGGCACCGACGCGCTCGGCGTAGTTTCCGTTGCGCAGCAGCCTGTGGATACGTCCCACAGGGAACTGGAGACCAGCACGGTTGGAACGGGACTTTGCCTTTCCCTTCACCTTGCCACCTTTGCCGCGACCAGACATGGTAGAGTTAGAGTTTGTTTATAATCTCACACACGAAAACGACGTAACACGCGTACGACTGTGCGCGCGACGAGAGAATCTTGTACTGTTTTTCAAACATACCCACAGCGCGGTTTTATACCCGCGCCGCGTAGCTGTGTCAGTGGGAGGGGTACAGAGCTAACGAAGAAACAAATTCACAAAGCGCGCAGGCGCGCCGCTCAAGCCCTCGACGACCGGTGCAACAAACAATGTTATATGGATGGATGGGATGGGTAGACATATCGAATGGACGTTCGTTTCGATTTTAGAAGAACTTTACCTAACTGTTAAATATGAAATAGTTGTATTCTCGGTACATAATGCTGCATAATTATATTCAATACAGGCAGAATGAAGAGAATAATTATTATCATAAATATTGTGTTTATTTATTATTATAGATAACTCGTATATAGTTCTAGTCTAGTCAGAACTAGGCTGTGTGACGAGGTAAAATTTTATTGACGTACCTATACTTAGGTTGGTTGAATTTTGTGAGATCTATAAATAGGTATTATAAGTGTAGGTAGGTGGTACACCGGTCTAAGTGAAGCGAGTATGTGTGTATTATTGTTATAAAACGTTATGACTCTCTCTGTATTAAAGAAATGAATATTGTTCATATTCATGATAGTTTTGTTAGCCCTGAAAAGGGCTTTTTGGTGTGCGCTCCTAGAGCGCCGCGAATTGAGAGCGCATTTACGCAACTCTAAGCATCTCGGTGCCCGCCGTGCCGCCTTGGTTGTCGTTTCTTCAGTTGTTCGTGTCGCTTCTAAAGAATGCTACCATACGACGGTGACGAGCCCTTGACATGTCGAGCGCGTTCCACACACTCTCTTTTCCCCCGAGGACGATGATGGACGCATACGTACTACGTGCGCGCGGTTGAGCGCGCGCGCCTCTCTACCGTGCATAATACAATGTAACACACACAATTAATAATGTATCGTATACGCATTTAACTGCATACACGTGTACGCACAAACAGTAGGTATTACACGCACACGCACAGTAGGCAAGACGCACGCACACATCTGGTGTTCAGCCGACTGCGCCGCTGTCGTCGTTGTCGCCGTCGTCGCCGGTGTAACGCGAACGCGACCGTCGCTTACTTCTTAGCGGCGGACGCTTTCTTGGCTGCCGGCTTCGACTTGGGTGTAGCAGCGGCCTTCTTGGGTTTAGGCGCTTTCGGTTTCTTGGTCGGCGGCTTGGCTGTCTTCTTAGCTTTCGGAGCTGCGGCGCCCTTCGCCTTGGCGGGGGCGGCTGCCTTCTTGGGTGCCGGCTTCTTCTTGGCGGCGGCGGCCTTCTTGTCCTTAGCGGCGGCGGCCGACGACTTGGCCTTGGATGGTGAAGAGGCCGCGGAGGCGGACGCGGCGGCGGCTGCTGCCTTCTTGGTCTTGGCTCCAGCCGCAGAGGCGGTCGCCTTCTTTGTCTTCGCGGCGGCAGAGGCGGTCGCCTTGCCGGCGGCCTTGCCAGCCGCTGCGGTGGCGGGTTTCTTGGACGCGGCCGATTTCGACTCGAGCTTGAACGAACCGGAGGCACCCTTGCCCTTGGTCTGTATCAGCGCGCCAGATTCGACGGCGCTCTTCAGATATTTCCTGATGAACGGAGCCAGTTTCTCAGCGTCGACCTTGTACTGGGCGGCGATGTACTTCTTGATCGCCTGCAGGGAGGATCCGCTGCGCTCCTTCATCTCCTTGATAGCGTTGTTCACCATCTCGGATGTTTTGGGATGGGTCGGCTTCGCCTTCGGTTTCTTCGCAGCACCGGCGCCGCCGGCCTGTCTCGCCGCCTTCTTCGCTGGTGTAGCGGGTGCCGGAGCATCGGTAGCGACTGCTGTGTCTGCCATTGCGAACGAATTGATACGACGTACACGATTATTAATTATTTATAAGAGGTGAGAGACTTAGATGTCGCCACTTATAGGATAGGATAATTTTACAAATTTCGTATACGTGCGCTCAAGTACGACGTAACTTTACCGTAACGAGCGCCGTGATGTCGCGCGACGTTTTCTCGTATGAACGCTTGAAAGTTTTCACTAACACGTATCTAATAAAATAAACAAAAAGAATAGTTAACGAGTCGCAGTTCAAGTGTCGTTTGAGTTTTCGGATAGTTCATGAAGTGGAGTATGCGGAAGTGCGAACGCAGGCGGAGTGCGGTGCGCGTTCGGACCGTGGCGGTGTTTTATTTTGACGACTGAGTACGAAGCGTAGGTCGGGTCGAGTTCAAAACGTTATTTTCTCTATAAAATTGATAGTTAGGCGGGATCGAGGTCGACGCGTCAACAAGGAGGATATCGAGCTTGTGTGGCGACAGCACTTCGTCGATATCACACGCCGTTGCGAAGGTATTATCGACCTAAAAGTGAACCGTCGTAAAACACCGCGAGCGCCGAACCGCTAAGGACGGACGACTCCGTCCAGGACGTGCAACCTATTAATATACTATAATATCAAAAGACGAGAGCGCCCTTCGAGGAGTGGACATCGCGAAGACTGCGATTATCGCATCAGAAAGCGTATCAAAGTCACGCACGACACAACAGTGCGTCGTCGCTCTGGCCCGCGTACCGTACGTACGGTGGTACACACACAGCGTTCTCTAAGCCACCGGCTAGGCTACAGCCAGCCTGTAATGCTAACCGGTAGTAAACATAATAAATAATAAATCTCATCAGACGCGATCAAAATAATAGTACAGTGTATACATACCATGTACCTCTGCTACAGCAGGTAAGTACCTACTCTGTACTGTAATAATAACAACAACACGGCATAAACGAACTGCACGCGCAACGACGAACGGGCGGACGAATAGGTGTATGTGAGTAGATGGATTTGTATTCTATTAGTGTTTGGGTTCTCTAATGTAATGTGTACATTCTTTTATTTTTCAGGTCCAGACAGGCATGCATCATACAACATACTTCAACCGACCCGAGACGACGGCGAAAGAAGGCAAAAGTGTGTGTGAATGAAAATATTAGTAGTGTAAGTATTTACTTTTAGTGCTGACTGAAATAAATAATAAGTACTTTAACTTGTCTTTCATTTCGTCATGCATGAACGGTGACTTTCTTTCTGTATGGTAGGTAGTGAGAGATATAGGTACGTTTTTTGACGACAACTCCATTAAAGAAATCTTTTTACTTGTTACGAATCATATGCGGCCCTGAAAAGGGCCTTTTTTGATTTGCGCATCTACACACGCATGGTAGAACGGTATGATTTTGTTCATTCGCAACGAACGAACGCAACACACACACGTCCGCACACGCACATTATGTAGATCTGCTGGTTGCGCAGAGACGACACGTTTAACCGCCGAAACCGTACAGGGTGCGACCCTGGCGCTTCAGAGCGTAGACGACGTCCATGGCGGTGACGGTCTTCCTCTTGGCGTGCTCGGTGTAAGTGACGGCGTCACGGATGACGTTCTCTAGGAACACTTTAAGCACACCGCGAGTTTCTTCGTAGATCAGGCCGGAGATACGTTTCACGCCGCCTCTGCGAGCCAGACGACGGATGGCGGGCTTTGTGATACCCTGGATGTTATCACGAAGTACCTTCCTGTGACGCTTGGCTCCTCCTTTTCCCAGACCCTTTCCTCCCTTACCGCGACCGGTCATCTTCTCAGCAGTGGGGTTTCAAAATAACACGATAATAAAATTCCAGAACGGGTGTGCGCGCACGAGCAACGCGAACGACTGATATTTTTTTCCAAGCGGCGTTCTCTTATATTTATACTCTAGACATAGCTAAGCGGGGGGGTGGGCAGGAGACGCATGGTGCGGGGGGCGAGGCGACCCGATGCTCGTCGTTGGTTGGCTGGTGCGCTCTACTACGTTGTTTCGTCGCGAAACATTACAAATTCTATCATTTCCATTCAAAATTACATTTTGTTATTTTTAATATTATTAGGACTATAAAATCTTTACTTATTAAACAATTTAATACTATGTATGTAGTACTGAGTCTCGTATTTTTACCGGACGCTTAAAATATTGTAGAGGTAAGTAATAAGTTGTAGAAAATTCTCTGTTACTTATTCAATTTGTAAGTAAGCAACTAGGTAACGTACGTACGTACTTAAGAGTGTATAATTTTATTAAGTATTCTTAATCGTGTAGTCTGTGTACTTAATCTCCGCAAACTAATAACAGACAGAGTTAGGTTAGGTTGGTTAGTTAGTTAGTTAGGTAGGTAGGTAGGTAACGTTTTTGTGACTTCTGATATAAAGAAATATCTTATAATCTGATACATATGTGGCCCTGAAAAGGGCCTTTTGTGTGGACGCATAGTCACAAACACACTGCACGAAGGCAGTAATATGACGTATGCATATGCAGCAGCAGTTTAAGCGCGTTCGCCTCTGATCCTGCGAGCCAACTGGATGTCCTTGGGCATGATGGTGACGCGCTTCGCGTGAATCGCGCACAGGTTGGTGTCTTCGAAGAGACCGACGAGGTAAGCTTCGCTAGCCTCCTGCAACGCCATGACAGCGGAGCTCTGGAAACGGAGATCGGTCTTGAAGTCCTGTGCGATCTCACGCACGAGACGCTGGAACGGAAGCTTGCGGATCAACAGCTCGGTACTCTTCTGGTAGCGACGAATCTCACGGAGGGCCACAGTTCCGGGCCTGTAGCGATGGGGTTTCTTAACGCCACCGGTGGCCGGTGCGCTCTTGCGCGCAGCCTTTGTGGCGAGCTGCTTCCTCGGTGCCTTACCACCGGTGGATTTACGAGCGGTCTGCTTGGTACGGGCCATTGCAAACACGAAACGGGAGATGAAATAATAACAAACTAACAGAAAAATTCACGCAACGGGCGCGCGAGTCTACACACTTCGAACGTACGAGAGTGAATAAACCCGCTAACGCACATTTCGGTCCTATTTATACCGTGGGCAACTTGCAGCAAGCACCGGCGCGCCCTCTACGGTACGTTTTTTTTTTCGAACTAACTAAACTTTGTAAATTATATCGTCAAGAATATTAAATAAGTAATTGCAATTTCTTTTCATTTCTTTCTTTTACCACTATATTTAAAATAAAATTTAAAAAAAAAAAAACCAAAAACAATACAATACTAACATTTTTATCGTATTATAATAATTGTATCTAAACGACACGTACGTACACGTAAGTAGATCTATCTCTACAAATTGTTTTAAGTGCTAATAACGATAGTTACGCTGTGTTTTATGTATATATAAGTATCTAAGCTTTTAAAATAATGTACGTGTCGTTTTTATTTTCGACTTATTTACCGTTTCTCTCTATACCTATATGTTCAAAACTGCAATCTGATGGCATCTCGATTTATACTACCTCGCATAATTACGCGGGAAGAAATTTAATGTGCGTGTTGTTTATTTTGCGTTTAGATGCATTTTGCTTGTTACCTGTTGTATACATGTATGTATAGTAGTGCTTATGGTATGTAAAGTAAGTATTTATTGCGATCTCTTTGCTAGTCATTACGTGAGAGCATGCTGCATAATTACCTATGTAGGTAGTTAGTTAGTTAGAGGTAGACGTTGAAGCAGGTACCAAATTGAGTAGTTAACGTTTTGACGATATTCCGATTTCAGAAATGTGAATTGACAATCACATGAACATATTTGTGGCCCTGAAAAGGGCCTTTTGTTGGTTCTCCTGCCACATACCACGGTGTGCGTGCGTGCGCGTCCAGACCGTTCGTCGTGGTTTGTTCGCGATGCGTGCGTCGTGCGCGTCTCGTACGTAAATACATGTGCGTATAATATGAATACATACATGCATGCACATTACGAGGACGCTAGCACAACCAACACACGCATCACAGCCAACAAGACACACGAACAAGCGCACTGGGACTAACACTGTATACACAAACACGAGGCGAGGCGTCGAAACGGAGCGTCGGCGGCTTTAGCGCTGCCGACCGCTCACTTGGAACTGGTGTATTTGGTGACGGCCTTGGTGCCTTCACTGACGGCGTGCTTGGCGAGTTCACCGGGCAGCAGGAGCCTGACGGACGTCTGCACCTCCCTGGACGTGATGGTCGACCTCTTGTTGTAGTGGGCGAGGCGGGAAGCTTCGGCGGCGATACGCTCGAAGATGTCGTTCACGAACGAGTTCATGATGGACATGGCCTTGCTGGAGATACCGGTGTCGGGGTGCACCTGCTTCAACACCTTGTAGATGTAGATGGCGTAGCTCTCCTTCCTCTTGTGCTTCTTCTTCTTCTTGTCGGTCTTGGAGATGTTCTTCTGGGCTTTGCCCGACTTCTTGGCGGCTTTACCACTTGTCTTTGGTGGCATTATGAAATCGTACAGTACACACGTGCTACCGAAACGGAGTTCAGTCGCAGTATAAACCGAAATTACGTTCAGAAGTGATATTTATACGCTTGCACGCGGTACACAGTTGCGGCAAGCGGTGAGTGATTCAACGCAGCGGCGGACCAATCACAGCGCTCCTAAGCCAGAGCGCGGGGAGAGGGGATACCCGAGAGAGAGGTGAAGGGGGCGGGCGGGCGGGGTGACGCTCACCGTGCTACTCATTTAATGTTAAATAATATTGTTTAGTTTTGTTATTATGAATGAATGAATAACTAACTATAAACTATAATATTAGAAATAGGTAAGGTATATAATTAAAAATTTACACTAAGTAGGTAGCTTCTTTAGTTATTTTTATTTCATTCTTTCGACCTCATAATTATTAATAAATTGCCTGCATACTTAGGTACGTTTATGATAATTATGACTGTGTCTGTATGCATACTGTTTACATTCACATTACTTATATTATTGTTTGTAGGTACCTAATGCTCCGAAGAGAAATCGATCGTTTCCCGATTAATTCGTTCAATGTACAGTACAGGCCTATGTGTATACCTACATGAAAGATTGAAAGCCGGCCGGTGTAATCTCTGGTGGAACTAACTAACTAGTAGTAGTAGTACTATAATATAGATAGGTAGGTGTACCTAATCGATCTTTTATTTTATAGATCTAAAATTCTGTAGCAGTAGTCGTAATTGTAGCTTGTAAGTAAGCCCCATTACTAGAGCTCTAATGTTATTACGTTTGACGATAACACAGATAAAGAAACTGTCTTTGTATTATATAATTGACGAATAATATTGTGGCCCTGAAAAGGGCCTTTTGTTTTGAATGCATGCGAGCGGAGAGCATCGCGCAAACGACATAATACGTATAAAATAGCATAAATATTATATCGAAGTACGCGTGCGGGGGGGCCACTCGCACGATGCATCACGGTCAGATGTCGCTGTGTAGAACGACGACGTCTAAGCCTTCTTCTCGGTCTTCTTGGGCAGGAGCACAGCCTGGATGTTAGGCAGCACACCACCTTGAGCGATCGTCACACCGGAGAGCAGTTTGTTCAACTCCTCGTCGTTGCGAATGGCCAATTGAAGATGACGCGGGATGATCCTGGTCTTCTTGTTGTCCCGAGCGGCGTTGCCGGCCAACTCGAGAACCTCAGCAGCCAGGTACTCCATCACGGCGGCCAAGTAGACGGGGGCACCGGCACCGACGCGCTCGGCGTAGTTTCCGTTGCGCAGCAGCCTGTGGATACGTCCCACAGGGAACTGGAGACCAGCACGGTTGGAACGGGACTTTGCCTTTCCCTTCACCTTGCCACCTTTGCCGCGACCAGACATGGTAGAGTTAGAGTTTGTTTATAATCTCACACACGAAAACGACGTAACACGCGTACGACTGTGCGCGCGACGAGAGAATCTTGTACTGTTTTTCAAACATACCCACAGCGCGGTTTTATACCCGCGCCGCGTAGCTGTGTCAGTGGGAGGGGTACAGAGCTAACGAAGAAACAAATTCACAAAGCGCGCAGGCGCGCCGCTCAAGCCCTCGACGACCGGTGCAACAAACAATGTTATATGGATGGATGGGATGGGTAGACATATCGAATGGACGTTCGTTTCGATTTTAGAAGAACTTTACCTAACTGTTAAATATGAAATAGTTGTATTCTCGGTACATAATGCTGCATAATTATATTCAATACAGGCAGAATGAAGAGAATAATTATTATCATAAATATTGTGTTTATTTATTATTATAGATAACTCGTATATAGTTCTAGTCTAGTCAGAACTAGGCTGTGTGACGAGGTAAAATTTTATTGACGTACCTATACTTAGGTTGGTTGAATTTTGTGAGATCTATAAATAGGTATTATAAGTGTAGGTAGGTGGTACACCGGTCTAAGTGAAGCGAGTATGTGTGTATTATTGTTATAAAACGTTATGACTCTCTCTGTATTAAAGAAATGAATATTGTTCATATTCATGATAGTTTTGTTAGCCCTGAAAAGGGCTTTTTGGTGTGCGCTCCTAGAGCGCCGCGAATTGAGAGCGCATTTACGCAACTCTAAGCATCTCGGTGCCCGCCGTGCCGCCTTGGTTGTCGTTTCTTCAGTTGTTCGTGTCGCTTCTAAAGAATGCTACCATACGACGGTGACGAGCCCTTGACATGTCGAGCGCGTTCCACACACTCTCTTTTCCCCCGAGGACGATGATGGACGCATACGTACTACGTGCGCGCGGTTGAGCGCGCGCGCCTCTCTACCGTGCATAATACAATGTAACACACACAATTAATAATGTATCGTATACGCATTTAACTGCATACACGTGTACGCACAAACAGTAGGTATTACACGCACACGCACAGTAGGCAAGACGCACGCACACATCTGGTGTTCAGCCGACTGCGCCGCTGTCGTCGTTGTCGCCGTCGTCGCCGGTGTAACGCGAACGCGACCGTCGCTTACTTCTTAGCGGCGGACGCTTTCTTGGCTGCCGGCTTCGACTTGGGTGTAGCAGCGGCCTTCTTGGGTTTAGGCGCTTTCGGTTTCTTGGTCGGCGGCTTGGCTGTCTTCTTAGCTTTCGGAGCTGCGGCGCCCTTCGCCTTGGCGGGGGCGGCTGCCTTCTTGGGTGCCGGCTTCTTCTTGGCGGCGGCGGCCTTCTTGTCCTTAGCGGCGGCGGCCGACGACTTGGCCTTGGATGGTGAAGAGGCCGCGGAGGCGGACGCGGCGGCGGCTGCTGCCTTCTTGGTCTTGGCTCCAGCCGCAGAGGCGGTCGCCTTCTTTGTCTTCGCGGCGGCAGAGGCGGTCGCCTTGCCGGCGGCCTTGCCAGCCGCTGCGGTGGCGGGTTTCTTGGACGCGGCCGATTTCGACTCGAGCTTGAACGAACCGGAGGCACCCTTGCCCTTGGTCTGTATCAGCGCGCCAGATTCGACGGCGCTCTTCAGATATTTCCTGATGAACGGAGCCAGTTTCTCAGCGTCGACCTTGTACTGGGCGGCGATGTACTTCTTGATCGCCTGCAGGGAGGATCCGCTGCGCTCCTTCATCTCCTTGATAGCGTTGTTCACCATCTCGGATGTTTTGGGATGGGTCGGCTTCGCCTTCGGTTTCTTCGCAGCACCGGCGCCGCCGGCCTGTCTCGCCGCCTTCTTCGCTGGTGTAGCGGGTGCCGGAGCATCGGTAGCGACTGCTGTGTCTGCCATTGCGAACGAATTGATACGACGTACACGATTATTAATTATTTATAAGAGGTGAGAGACTTAGATGTCGCCACTTATAGGATAGGATAATTTTACAAATTTCGTATACGTGCGCTCAAGTACGACGTAACTTTACCGTAACGAGCGCCGTGATGTCGCGCGACGTTTTCTCGTATGAACGCTTGAAAGTTTTCACTAACACGTATCTAATAAAATAAACAAAAAGAATAGTTAACGAGTCGCAGTTCAAGTGTCGTTTGAGTTTTCGGATAGTTCATGAAGTGGAGTATGCGGAAGTGCGAACGCAGGCGGAGTGCGGTGCGCGTTCGGACCGTGGCGGTGTTTTATTTTGACGACTGAGTACGAAGCGTAGGTCGGGTCGAGTTCAAAACGTTATTTTCTCTATAAAATTGATAGTTAGGCGGGATCGAGGTCGACGCGTCAACAAGGAGGATATCGAGCTTGTGTGGCGACAGCACTTCGTCGATATCACACGCCGTTGCGAAGGTATTATCGACCTAAAAGTGAACCGTCGTAAAACACCGCGAGCGCCGAACCGCTAAGGACGGACGACTCCGTCCAGGACGTGCAACCTATTAATATACTATAATATCAAAAGACGAGAGCGCCCTTCGAGGAGTGGACATCGCGAAGACTGCGATTATCGCATCAGAAAGCGTATCAAAGTCACGCACGACACAACAGTGCGTCGTCGCTCTGGCCCGCGTACCGTACGTACGGTGGTACACACACAGCGTTCTCTAAGCCACCGGCTAGGCTACAGCCAGCCTGTAATGCTAACCGGTAGTAAACATAATAAATAATAAATCTCATCAGACGCGATCAAAATAATAGTACAGTGTATACATACCATGTACCTCTGCTACAGCAGGTAAGTACCTACTCTGTACTGTAATAATAACAACAACACGGCATAAACGAACTGCACGCGCAACGACGAACGGGCGGACGAATAGGTGTATGTGAGTAGATGGATTTGTATTCTATTAGTGTTTGGGTTCTCTAATGTAATGTGTACATTCTTTTATTTTTCAGGTCCAGACAGGCATGCATCATACAACATACTTCAACCGACCCGAGACGACGGCGAAAGAAGGCAAAAGTGTGTGTGAATGAAAATATTAGTAGTGTAAGTATTTACTTTTAGTGCTGACTGAAATAAATAATAAGTACTTTAACTTGTCTTTCATTTCGTCATGCATGAACGGTGACTTTCTTTCTGTATGGTAGGTAGTGAGAGATATAGGTACGTTTTTTGACGACAACTCCATTAAAGAAATCTTTTTACTTGTTACGAATCATATGCGGCCCTGAAAAGGGCCTTTTTTGATTTGCGCATCTACACACGCATGGTAGAACGGTATGATTTTGTTCATTCGCAACGAACGAACGCAACACACACACGTCCGCACACGCACATTATGTAGATCTGCTGGTTGCGCAGAGACGACACGTTTAACCGCCGAAACCGTACAGGGTGCGACCCTGGCGCTTCAGAGCGTAGACGACGTCCATGGCGGTGACGGTCTTCCTCTTGGCGTGCTCGGTGTAAGTGACGGCGTCACGGATGACGTTCTCTAGGAACACTTTAAGCACACCGCGAGTTTCTTCGTAGATCAGGCCGGAGATACGTTTCACGCCGCCTCTGCGAGCCAGACGACGGATGGCGGGCTTTGTGATACCCTGGATGTTATCACGAAGTACCTTCCTGTGACGCTTGGCTCCTCCTTTTCCCAGACCCTTTCCTCCCTTACCGCGACCGGTCATCTTCTCAGCAGTGGGGTTTCAAAATAACACGATAATAAAATTCCAGAACGGGTGTGCGCGCACGAGCAACGCGAACGACTGATATTTTTTTCCATGCGGCGTTCTCTTATATTTATACTCTAGACATAGCTAAGCGGGGGGGTGGGCAGGAGACGCATGGTGCGGGGGGCGAGGCGACCCGATGCTCGTCGTTGGTTGGCTGGTGCGCTCTACTACGTTGTTTCGTCGCGAAACATTACAAATTCTATCATTTCCATTCAAAATTACATTTTGTTATTTTTAATATTATTAGGACTATAAAATCTTTACTTATTAAACAATTTAATACTATGTATGTAGTACTGAGTCTCGTATTTTTACCGGACGCTTAAAATATTGTAGAGGTAAGTAATAAGTTGTAGAAAATTCTCTGTTACTTATTCAATTTGTAAGTAAGCAACTAGGTAACGTACGTACGTACTTAAGAGTGTATAATTTTATTAAGTATTCTTAATCGTGTAGTCTGTGTACTTAATCTCCGCAAACTAATAACAGACAGAGTTAGGTTAGGTTGGTTAGTTAGTTAGTTAGGTAGGTAGGTAGGTAACGTTTTTGTGACTTCTGATATAAAGAAATATCTTATAATCTGATACATATGTGGCCCTGAAAAGGGCCTTTTGTGTGGACGCATAGTCACAAACACACTGCACGAAGGCAGTAATATGACGTATGCATATGCAGCAGCAGTTTAAGCGCGTTCGCCTCTGATCCTGCGAGCCAACTGGATGTCCTTGGGCATGATGGTGACGCGCTTCGCGTGAATCGCGCACAGGTTGGTGTCTTCGAAGAGACCGACGAGGTAAGCTTCGCTAGCCTCCTGCAACGCCATGACAGCGGAGCTCTGGAAACGGAGATCGGTCTTGAAGTCCTGTGCGATCTCACGCACGAGACGCTGGAACGGAAGCTTGCGGATCAACAGCTCGGTACTCTTCTGGTAGCGACGAATCTCACGGAGGGCCACAGTTCCGGGCCTGTAGCGATGGGGTTTCTTAACGCCACCGGTGGCCGGTGCGCTCTTGCGCGCAGCCTTTGTGGCGAGCTGCTTCCTCGGTGCCTTACCACCGGTGGATTTACGAGCGGTCTGCTTGGTACGGGCCATTGCAAACACGAAACGGGAGATGAAATAATAACAAACTAACAGAAAAATTCACGCAACGGGCGCGCGAGTCTACACACTTCGAACGTACGAGAGTGAATAAACCCGCTAACGCACATTTCGGTCCTATTTATACCGTGGGCAACTTGCAGCAAGCACCGGCGCGCCCTCTACGGTACGTTTTTTTTTTCGAACTAACTAAACTTTGTAAATTATATCGTCAAGAATATTAAATAAGTAATTGCAATTTCTTTTCATTTCTTTCTTTTACCACTATATTTAAAATAAAATTTAAAAAAAAAAAAACCAAAAACAATACAATACTAACATTTTTATCGTATTATAATAATTGTATCTAAACGACACGTACGTACACGTAAGTAGATCTATCTCTACAAATTGTTTTAAGTGCTAATAACGATAGTTACGCTGTGTTTTATGTATATATAAGTATCTAAGCTTTTAAAATAATGTACGTGTCGTTTTTATTTTCGACTTATTTACCGTTTCTCTCTATACCTATATGTTCAAAACTGCAATCTGATGGCATCTCGATTTATACTACCTCGCATAATTACGCGGGAAGAAATTTAATGTGCGTGTTGTTTATTTTGCGTTTAGATGCATTTTGCTTGTTACCTGTTGTATACATGTATGTATAGTAGTGCTTATGGTATGTAAAGTAAGTATTTATTGCGATCTCTTTGCTAGTCATTACGTGAGAGCATGCTGCATAATTACCTATGTAGGTAGTTAGTTAGTTAGAGGTAGACGTTGAAGCAGGTACCAAATTGAGTAGTTAACGTTTTGACGATATTCCGATTTCAGAAATGTGAATTGACAATCACATGAACATATTTGTGGCCCTGAAAAGGGCCTTTTGTTGGTTCTCCTGCCACATACCACGGTGTGCGTGCGTGCGCGTCCAGACCGTTCGTCGTGGTTTGTTCGCGATGCGTGCGTCGTGCGCGTCTCGTACGTAAATACATGTGCGTATAATATGAATACATACATGCATGCACATTACGAGGACGCTAGCACAACCAACACACGCATCACAGCCAACAAGACACACGAACAAGCGCACTGGGACTAACACTGTATACACAAACACGAGGCGAGGCGTCGAAACGGAGCGTCGGCGGCTTTAGCGCTGCCGACCGCTCACTTGGAACTGGTGTATTTGGTGACGGCCTTGGTGCCTTCACTGACGGCGTGCTTGGCGAGTTCACCGGGCAGCAGGAGCCTGACGGACGTCTGCACCTCCCTGGACGTGATGGTCGACCTCTTGTTGTAGTGGGCGAGGCGGGAAGCTTCGGCGGCGATACGCTCGAAGATGTCGTTCACGAACGAGTTCATGATGGACATGGCCTTGCTGGAGATACCGGTGTCGGGGTGCACCTGCTTCAACACCTTGTAGATGTAGATGGCGTAGCTCTCCTTCCTCTTGTGCTTCTTCTTCTTCTTGTCGGTCTTGGAGATGTTCTTCTGGGCTTTGCCCGACTTCTTGGCGGCTTTACCACTTGTCTTTGGTGGCATTATGAAATCGTACAGTACACACGTGCTACCGAAACGGAGTTCAGTCGCAGTATAAACCGAAATGTACTAGATACGTTCGCTGCGTCCCCGTAAGGGGACGCGGCGGGCGGTCTCGGGGCTACGCCCCTTGCCCGCGGAGGCCATACCTTGGCCCGTAAAGACGGGCCCGTCATTATATTGCCATATTGGCTGGGCCTAGTGGGCACGTATCTGCAATACGTGCCCATGTGAGTGGTTGTTGTGAGAGTTTCTGCAGGCGCGCCACAGCGCCGTTGCACGGCGCTGCTTTCTTCACAGCACCCCGGCGGTCCATCCCCACCGGGTGAGACCCCCGGTTTCCCGGAGGAGGCCCAGTGGAGGACGACCAGCGACAGAGATGCCGACTTACGACGCACCTACAGTGGATGTGTGGCTCCCGTCCGTCCCGTTTCCAGAGCTAGCCGGTTGCGGTCCGGACTAAGAGGCCGTCGTGTGTGTGTGGGCGGCATTGTGTTGTGTGACACCGTCCAGTGTTGCGAGAGGTCACGGGCCCGCAGCCGTGATCCACGCGTGAGTCTACATGAGTGTAGAGAAGTGCCTGTGTGTGTTAGTTGTGTGACGTGCCTATATTAACTTAGCACACGCCACAACAACTGGGTGTGAGTAGTTTGGTGGAGTCGTATTGTTCAGGTAAGCTGTGTGTAGCCTGGTACAGCTTACCTGGGAGTCACAGCCGGTGTGGGGTCACTGTCCGCTACCAGGTCGCGGGGGAGGGGCCTCGCGTCGGGGGGGCGCGCATGCCAGGGTGCAATGTGCTTGACGTGGGGCCAAGCAGATGCGTCGGCACGCGCGAACATCACCGTCGCAAGGCGGCGGACAAAGGCGTCCAGGCTCTCAGTCCCGAGATCTCGGGCGATGACGTCATTCCTCACGAAGCGAGGGGCGTCAACTATTGTCCGCAGCGCAAGGTTCTGCTGCGCGCGGAGGGGCTTCCTGTTGTGCTCGCTCGTGAGGGCAAACCAAGAGGGGGCGGCGTACGTCAGTACTGAGCGTATATAAGTCTTATACACGCCCAGCTTGACGCGCAGCGGGAGGCGGGGGGACGAGAGCACTGGACGGAGTTGGTTGCGGGCAACCTTTGTCCGTGCCACGACCTGGCGGACATGTGAACCCATGGTGAGCCGACGGTCGATGGTTACACCCAGGTATTTCACCCGGGGCGACCACTCGACGTCGGCGCCTTGTAGCGTCAGGGGTGGTGGGAGGCGCGCAAAGCCGGTGACCATCGCCTGCGTCTTACCCACGTTAACCGACAGCCGCCACTTGGACAGCCAGTCTGGCAGCAGATCTAGCGCGCGCTGCATCTTGACTGCCGCGTACTTCGCGTTAAGCGAAGTGGTGATGTACGCGGCGTCGTCGGCGTACAGCGCGAGCATCGCCTCTGGCGTCGTGGGGATGTCGTCGGTGTAACGTGAGTAACACGGCGGCGACACACAGCTGCCCTGCGGCACGCCGGCCCTCACTGGGCGGGCGCTGGAGAGCGCGCCGTCGACCACCACACGGAAGCTCCTGTCAGAGAGAAAGGACTGGACCACCTTTACAACGCGGCGAGGCGCGTCGGACGTGGACAGCTTGTAAATGAGGCCGTCGTGCCAGACACGGTCGAAGGCCTTCTCCATGTCGAGGAATACCGCAACCGAGTACTCCTTCTTGTTTCTGGCTTGGGCCAGTTGGTGCAGTACCCTCGACAGCTGAAGCGTCGTGCTGTGTTCCGACCTAAACCCAAACTGTTCAGGCCGCGGGTCGATGTGCGGCTGGAGATGCCGCAACAGGAGTCTCTCGAACACCTTGGAGATAGTTGCCAGCAGCGTTATGGGCCGATAGCTCTCCGGCTTCAGAATGTTTTTCCCCGCCTTGGGCAGCATAATAACGCGCCCTTCCTTCCACGAGACCGGGAATGTCCCGGTGCGCAGTATCGCAGTGAACAGGCGCGCCAGGGCCGCCATCATACGGTGCGGCAGTTGGCGCAGCACTGCGTTGGTGATACCGTCGGCACCGGGAGCTTTCCTTGGCTTCGTCCTCTGGATGGCGCGTCTGACTGCCCCAGGCGAGAAAAAGATGGCATCTTCCTCGGGTGCTATCGGCGTTGCGAAGTAGTCCCCAAGGTGTTTCTCGACTGTTGCGACATGGTCGACGTCGCTTGTCGGGTTCGGTCGGAATTGACGCTCCAGATGTTCTGCGAAGACCTCCGCCCGGTCGTCCGCCACGTACTTAAGCGCCCCGCCGCTGTCCCGTAGTGGGCGAACCGGGGCTGGGGTGTTCATGAGCTGTCGGCAGAGTCTGTGGGCGGAAGGCCAGCTGTCGGCCGCCGCCTCTATGCGGTCCTCCCAGCCCTCGGCTTCCCGGCTCCGTAACTCGGCCTTTATCGTCTCCGCGAGACGGTTAACGCGTAGTATAAACCGAAATTACGTTCAGAAGTGATATTTATACGCTTGCACGCGGTACACAGTTGCGGCAAGCGGTGAGTGATTCAACGCAGCGGCGGACCAATCACAGCGCTCCTAAGCCAGAGCGCGGGGAGAGGGGATACCCGAGAGAGAGGTGAAGGGGGCGGGCGGGCGGGGTGACGCTCACCGTGCTACTCATTTAATGTTAAATAATATTGTTTAGTTTTGTTATTATGAATGAATGAATAACTAACTATAAACTATAATATTAGAAATAGGTAAGGTATATAATTAAAAATTTACACTAAGTAGGTAGCTTCTTTAGTTATTTTTATTTCATTCTTTCGACCTCATAATTATTAATAAATTGCCTGCATACTTAGGTACGTTTATGATAATTATGACTGTGTCTGTATGCATATTGTTTACATTCACATTACTTATATTATTGTTTGTAGGTACCTAATGCTCCGAAGAGAAATCGATCGTTTCCCGATTAATTCGTTCAATGTACAGTACAGGCCTATGTGTATACCTACATGAAAGATTGAAAGCCGGCCGGTGTAATCTCTGGTGGAACTAACTAACTAGTAGTAGTAGTACTATAATATAGATAGGTAGGTGTACCTAATCGATCTTTTATTTTATAGATCTAAAATTCTGTAGCAGTAGTCGTAATTGTAGCTTGTAAGTAAGCCCCATTACTAGAGCTCTAATGTTATTACGTTTGACGATAACACAGATAAAGAAACTGTCTTTGTATTATATAATTGACGAATAATATTGTGGCCCTGAAAAGGGCCTTTTGTTTTGAATGCATGCGAGCGGAGAGCATCGCGCAAACGACATAATACGTATAAAATAGCATAAATATTATATCGAAGTACGCGTGCGGGGGGGCCACTCGCACGATGCATCACGGTCAGATGTCGCTGTGTAGAACGACGACGTCTAAGCCTTCTTCTCGGTCTTCTTGGGCAGGAGCACAGCCTGGATGTTAGGCAGCACACCACCTTGAGCGATCGTCACACCGGAGAGCAGTTTGTTCAACTCCTCGTCGTTGCGAATGGCCAATTGAAGATGACGCGGGATGATCCTGGTCTTCTTGTTGTCCCGAGCGGCGTTGCCGGCCAACTCGAGAACCTCAGCAGCCAGGTACTCCATCACGGCGGCCAAGTAGACGGGGGCACCGGCACCGACGCGCTCGGCGTAGTTTCCGTTGCGCAGCAGCCTGTGGATACGTCCCACAGGGAACTGGAGACCAGCACGGTTGGAACGGGACTTTGCCTTTCCCTTCACCTTGCCACCTTTGCCGCGACCAGACATGGTAGAGTTAGAGTTTGTTTATAATCTCACACACGAAAACGACGTAACACGCGTACGACTGTGCGCGCGACGAGAGAATCTTGTACTGTTTTTCAAACATACCCACAGCGCGGTTTTATACCCGCGCCGCGTAGCTGTGTCAGTGGGAGGGGTACAGAGCTAACGAAGAAACAAATTCACAAAGCGCGCAGGCGCGCCGCTCAAGCCCTCGACGACCGGTGCAACAAACAATGTTATATGGATGGATGGGATGGGTAGACATATCGAATGGACGTTCGTTTCGATTTTAGAAGAACTTTACCTAACTGTTAAATATGAAATAGTTGTATTCTCGGTACATAATGCTGCATAATTATATTCAATACAGGCAGAATGAAGAGAATAATTATTATCATAAATATTGTGTTTATTTATTATTATAGATAACTCGTATATAGTTCTAGTCTAGTCAGAACTAGGCTGTGTGACGAGGTAAAATTTTATTGACGTACCTATACTTAGGTTGGTTGAATTTTGTGAGATCTATAAATAGGTATTATAAGTGTAGGTAGGTGGTACACCGGTCTAAGTGAAGCGAGTATGTGTGTATTATTGTTATAAAACGTTATGACTCTCTCTGTATTAAAGAAATGAATATTGTTCATATTCATGATAGTTTTGTTAGCCCTGAAAAGGGCTTTTTGGTGTGCGCTCCTAGAGCGCCGCGAATTGAGAGCGCATTTACGCAACTCTAAGCATCTCGGTGCCCGCCGTGCCGCCTTGGTTGTCGTTTCTTCAGTTGTTCGTGTCGCTTCTAAAGAATGCTACCATACGACGGTGACGAGCCCTTGACATGTCGAGCGCGTTCCACACACTCTCTTTTCCCCCGAGGACGATGATGGACGCATACGTACTACGTGCGCGCGGTTGAGCGCGCGCGCCTCTCTACCGTGCATAATACAATGTAACACACACAATTAATAATGTATCGTATACGCATTTAACTGCATACACGTGTACGCACAAACAGTAGGTATTACACGCACACGCACAGTAGGCAAGACGCACGCACACATCTGGTGTTCAGCCGACTGCGCCGCTGTCGTCGTTGTCGCCGTCGTCGCCGGTGTAACGCGAACGCGACCGTCGCTTACTTCTTAGCGGCGGACGCTTTCTTGGCTGCCGGCTTCGACTTGGGTGTAGCAGCGGCCTTCTTGGGTTTAGGCGCTTTCGGTTTCTTGGTCGGCGGCTTGGCTGTCTTCTTAGCTTTCGGAGCTGCGGCGCCCTTCGCCTTGGCGGGGGCGGCTGCCTTCTTGGGTGCCGGCTTCTTCTTGGCGGCGGCGGCCTTCTTGTCCTTAGCGGCGGCGGCCGACGACTTGGCCTTGGATGGTGAAGAGGCCGCGGAGGCGGACGCGGCGGCGGCTGCTGCCTTCTTGGTCTTGGCTCCAGCCGCAGAGGCGGTCGCCTTCTTTGTCTTCGCGGCGGCAGAGGCGGTCGCCTTGCCGGCGGCCTTGCCAGCCGCTGCGGTGGCGGGTTTCTTGGACGCGGCCGATTTCGACTCGAGCTTGAACGAACCGGAGGCACCCTTGCCCTTGGTCTGTATCAGCGCGCCAGATTCGACGGCGCTCTTCAGATATTTCCTGATGAACGGAGCCAGTTTCTCAGCGTCGACCTTGTACTGGGCGGCGATGTACTTCTTGATCGCCTGCAGGGAGGATCCGCTGCGCTCCTTCATCTCCTTGATAGCGTTGTTCACCATCTCGGATGTTTTGGGATGGGTCGGCTTCGCCTTCGGTTTCTTCGCAGCACCGGCGCCGCCGGCCTGTCTCGCCGCCTTCTTCGCTGGTGTAGCGGGTGCCGGAGCATCGGTAGCGACTGCTGTGTCTGCCATTGCGAACGAATTGATACGACGTACACGATTATTAATTATTTATAAGAGGTGAGAGACTTAGATGTCGCCACTTATAGGATAGGATAATTTTACAAATTTCGTATACGTGCGCTCAAGTACGACGTAACTTTACCGTAACGAGCGCCGTGATGTCGCGCGACGTTTTCTCGTATGAACGCTTGAAAGTTTTCACTAACACGTATCTAATAAAATAAACAAAAAGAATAGTTAACGAGTCGCAGTTCAAGTGTCGTTTGAGTTTTCGGATAGTTCATGAAGTGGAGTATGCGGAAGTGCGAACGCAGGCGGAGTGCGGTGCGCGTTCGGACCGTGGCGGTGTTTTATTTTGACGACTGAGTACGAAGCGTAGGTCGGGTCGAGTTCAAAACGTTATTTTCTCTATAAAATTGATAGTTAGGCGGGATCGAGGTCGACGCGTCAACAAGGAGGATATCGAGCTTGTGTGGCGACAGCACTTCGTCGATATCACACGCCGTTGCGAAGGTATTATCGACCTAAAAGTGAACCGTCGTAAAACACCGCGAGCGCCGAACCGCTAAGGACGGACGACTCCGTCCAGGACGTGCAACCTATTAATATACTATAATATCAAAAGACGAGAGCGCCCTTCGAGGAGTGGACATCGCGAAGACTGCGATTATCGCATCAGAAAGCGTATCAAAGTCACGCACGACACAACAGTGCGTCGTCGCTCTGGCCCGCGTACCGTACGTACGGTGGTACACACACAGCGTTCTCTAAGCCACCGGCTAGGCTACAGCCAGCCTGTAATGCTAACCGGTAGTAAACATAATAAATAATAAATCTCATCAGACGCGATCAAAATAATAGTACAGTGTATACATACCATGTACCTCTGCTACAGCAGGTAAGTACCTACTCTGTACTGTAATAATAACAACAACACGGCATAAACGAACTGCACGCGCAACGACGAACGGGCGGACGAATAGGTGTATGTGAGTAGATGGATTTGTATTCTATTAGTGTTTGGGTTCTCTAATGTAATGTGTACATTCTTTTATTTTTCAGGTCCAGACAGGCATGCATCATACAACATACTTCAACCGACCCGAGACGACGGCGAAAGAAGGCAAAAGTGTGTGTGAATGAAAATATTAGTAGTGTAAGTATTTACTTTTAGTGCTGACTGAAATAAATAATAAGTACTTTAACTTGTCTTTCATTTCGTCATGCATGAACGGTGACTTTCTTTCTGTATGGTAGGTAGTGAGAGATATAGGTACGTTTTTTGACGACAACTCCATTAAAGAAATCTTTTTACTTGTTACGAATCATATGCGGCCCTGAAAAGGGCCTTTTTTGATTTGCGCATCTACACACGCATGGTAGAACGGTATGATTTTGTTCATTCGCAACGAACGAACGCAACACACACACGTCCGCACACGCACATTATGTAGATCTGCTGGTTGCGCAGAGACGACACGTTTAACCGCCGAAACCGTACAGGGTGCGACCCTGGCGCTTCAGAGCGTAGACGACGTCCATGGCGGTGACGGTCTTCCTCTTGGCGTGCTCGGTGTAAGTGACGGCGTCACGGATGACGTTCTCTAGGAACACTTTAAGCACACCGCGAGTTTCTTCGTAGATCAGGCCGGAGATACGTTTCACGCCGCCTCTGCGAGCCAGACGACGGATGGCGGGCTTTGTGATACCCTGGATGTTATCACGAAGTACCTTCCTGTGACGCTTGGCTCCTCCTTTTCCCAGACCCTTTCCTCCCTTACCGCGACCGGTCATCTTCTCAGCAGTGGGGTTTCAAAATAACACGATAATAAAATTCCAGAACGGGTGTGCGCGCACGAGCAACGCGAACGACTGATATTTTTTTCCAAGCGGCGTTCTCTTATATTTATACTCTAGACATAGCTAAGCGGGGGGGTGGGCAGGAGACGCATGGTGCGGGGGGCGAGGCGACCCGATGCTCGTCGTTGGTTGGCTGGTGCGCTCTACTACGTTGTTTCGTCGCGAAACATTACAAATTCTATCATTTCCATTCAAAATTACATTTTGTTATTTTTAATATTATTAGGACTATAAAATCTTTACTTATTAAACAATTTAATACTATGTATGTAGTACTGAGTCTCGTATTTTTACCGGACGCTTAAAATATTGTAGAGGTAAGTAATAAGTTGTAGAAAATTCTCTGTTACTTATTCAATTTGTAAGTAAGCAACTAGGTAACGTACGTACGTACTTAAGAGTGTATAATTTTATTAAGTATTCTTAATCGTGTAGTCTGTGTACTTAATCTCCGCAAACTAATAACAGACAGAGTTAGGTTAGGTTGGTTAGTTAGTTAGTTAGGTAGGTAGGTAGGTAACGTTTTTGTGACTTCTGATATAAAGAAATATCTTATAATCTGATACATATGTGGCCCTGAAAAGGGCCTTTTGTGTGGACGCATAGTCACAAACACACTGCACGAAGGCAGTAATATGACGTATGCATATGCAGCAGCAGTTTAAGCGCGTTCGCCTCTGATCCTGCGAGCCAACTGGATGTCCTTGGGCATGATGGTGACGCGCTTCGCGTGAATCGCGCACAGGTTGGTGTCTTCGAAGAGACCGACGAGGTAAGCTTCGCTAGCCTCCTGCAACGCCATGACAGCGGAGCTCTGGAAACGGAGATCGGTCTTGAAGTCCTGTGCGATCTCACGCACGAGACGCTGGAACGGAAGCTTGCGGATCAACAGCTCGGTACTCTTCTGGTAGCGACGAATCTCACGGAGGGCCACAGTTCCGGGCCTGTAGCGATGGGGTTTCTTAACGCCACCGGTGGCCGGTGCGCTCTTGCGCGCAGCCTTTGTGGCGAGCTGCTTCCTCGGTGCCTTACCACCGGTGGATTTACGAGCGGTCTGCTTGGTACGGGCCATTGCAAACACGAAACGGGAGATGAAATAATAACAAACTAACAGAAAAATTCACGCAACGGGCGCGCGAGTCTACACACTTCGAACGTACGAGAGTGAATAAACCCGCTAACGCACATTTCGGTCCTATTTATACCGTGGGCAACTTGCAGCAAGCACCGGCGCGCCCTCTACGGTACGTTTTTTTTTTCGAACTAACTAAACTTTGTAAATTATATCGTCAAGAATATTAAATAAGTAATTGCAATTTCTTTTCATTTCTTTCTTTTACCACTATATTTAAAATAAAATTTAAAAAAAAAAAAACCAAAAACAATACAATACTAACATTTTTATCGTATTATAATAATTGTATCTAAACGACACGTACGTACACGTAAGTAGATCTATCTCTACAAATTGTTTTAAGTGCTAATAACGATAGTTACGCTGTGTTTTATGTATATATAAGTATCTAAGCTTTTAAAATAATGTACGTGTCGTTTTTATTTTCGACTTATTTACCGTTTCTCTCTATACCTATATGTTCAAAACTGCAATCTGATGGCATCTCGATTTATACTACCTCGCATAATTACGCGGGAAGAAATTTAATGTGCGTGTTGTTTATTTTGCGTTTAGATGCATTTTGCTTGTTACCTGTTGTATACATGTATGTATAGTAGTGCTTATGGTATGTAAAGTAAGTATTTATTGCGATCTCTTTGCTAGTCATTACGTGAGAGCATGCTGCATAATTACCTATGTAGGTAGTTAGTTAGTTAGAGGTAGACGTTGAAGCAGGTACCAAATTGAGTAGTTAACGTTTTGACGATATTCCGATTTCAGAAATGTGAATTGACAATCACATGAACATATTTGTGGCCCTGAAAAGGGCCTTTTGTTGGTTCTCCTGCCACATACCACGGTGTGCGTGCGTGCGCGTCCAGACCGTTCGTCGTGGTTTGTTCGCGATGCGTGCGTCGTGCGCGTCTCGTACGTAAATACATGTGCGTATAATATGAATACATACATGCATGCACATTACGAGGACGCTAGCACAACCAACACACGCATCACAGCCAACAAGACACACGAACAAGCGCACTGGGACTAACACTGTATACACAAACACGAGGCGAGGCGTCGAAACGGAGCGTCGGCGGCTTTAGCGCTGCCGACCGCTCACTTGGAACTGGTGTATTTGGTGACGGCCTTGGTGCCTTCACTGACGGCGTGCTTGGCGAGTTCACCGGGCAGCAGGAGCCTGACGGACGTCTGCACCTCCCTGGACGTGATGGTCGACCTCTTGTTGTAGTGGGCGAGGCGGGAAGCTTCGGCGGCGATACGCTCGAAGATGTCGTTCACGAACGAGTTCATGATGGACATGGCCTTGCTGGAGATACCGGTGTCGGGGTGCACCTGCTTCAACACCTTGTAGATGTAGATGGCGTAGCTCTCCTTCCTCTTGTGCTTCTTCTTCTTCTTGTCGGTCTTGGAGATGTTCTTCTGGGCTTTGCCCGACTTCTTGGCGGCTTTACCACTTGTCTTTGGTGGCATTATGAAATCGTACAGTACACACGTGCTACCGAAACGGAGTTCAGTCGCAGTATAAACCGAAATTACGTTCAGAAGTGATATTTATACGCTTGCACGCGGTACACAGTTGCGGCAAGCGGTGAGTGATTCAACGCAGCGGCGGACCAATCACAGCGCTCCTAAGCCAGAGCGCGGGGAGAGGGGATACCCGAGAGAGAGGTGAAGGGGGCGGGCGGGCGGGGTGACGCTCACCGTGCTACTCATTTAATGTTAAATAATATTGTTTAGTTTTGTTATTATGAATGAATGAATAACTAACTATAAACTATAATATTAGAAATAGGTAAGGTATATAATTAAAAATTTACACTAAGTAGGTAGCTTCTTTAGTTATTTTTATTTCATTCTTTCGACCTCATAATTATTAATAAATTGCCTGCATACTTAGGTACGTTTATGATAATTATGACTGTGTCTGTATGCATACTGTTTACATTCACATTACTTATATTATTGTTTGTAGGTACCTAATGCTCCGAAGAGAAATCGATCGTTTCCCGATTAATTCGTTCAATGTACAGTACAGGCCTATGTGTATACCTACATGAAAGATTGAAAGCCGGCCGGTGTAATCTCTGGTGGAACTAACTAACTAGTAGTAGTAGTACTATAATATAGATAGGTAGGTGTACCTAATCGATCTTTTATTTTATAGATCTAAAATTCTGTAGCAGTAGTCGTAATTGTAGCTTGTAAGTAAGCCCCATTACTAGAGCTCTAATGTTATTACGTTTGACGATAACACAGATAAAGAAACTGTCTTTGTATTATATAATTGACGAATAATATTGTGGCCCTGAAAAGGGCCTTTTGTTTTGAATGCATGCGAGCGGAGAGCATCGCGCAAACGACATAATACGTATAAAATAGCATAAATATTATATCGAAGTACGCGTGCGGGGGGGCCACTCGCACGATGCATCACGGTCAGATGTCGCTGTGTAGAACGACGACGTCTAAGCCTTCTTCTCGGTCTTCTTGGGCAGGAGCACAGCCTGGATGTTAGGCAGCACACCACCTTGAGCGATCGTCACACCGGAGAGCAGTTTGTTCAACTCCTCGTCGTTGCGAATGGCCAATTGAAGATGACGCGGGATGATCCTGGTCTTCTTGTTGTCCCGAGCGGCGTTGCCGGCCAACTCGAGAACCTCAGCAGCCAGGTACTCCATCACGGCGGCCAAGTAGACGGGGGCACCGGCACCGACGCGCTCGGCGTAGTTTCCGTTGCGCAGCAGCCTGTGGATACGTCCCACAGGGAACTGGAGACCAGCACGGTTGGAACGGGACTTTGCCTTTCCCTTCACCTTGCCACCTTTGCCGCGACCAGACATGGTAGAGTTAGAGTTTGTTTATAATCTCACACACGAAAACGACGTAACACGCGTACGACTGTGCGCGCGACGAGAGAATCTTGTACTGTTTTTCAAACATACCCACAGCGCGGTTTTATACCCGCGCCGCGTAGCTGTGTCAGTGGGAGGGGTACAGAGCTAACGAAGAAACAAATTCACAAAGCGCGCAGGCGCGCCGCTCAAGCCCTCGACGACCGGTGCAACAAACAATGTTATATGGATGGATGGGATGGGTAGACATATCGAATGGACGTTCGTTTCGATTTTAGAAGAACTTTACCTAACTGTTAAATATGAAATAGTTGTATTCTCGGTACATAATGCTGCATAATTATATTCAATACAGGCAGAATGAAGAGAATAATTATTATCATAAATATTGTGTTTATTTATTATTATAGATAACTCGTATATAGTTCTAGTCTAGTCAGAACTAGGCTGTGTGACGAGGTAAAATTTTATTGACGTACCTATACTTAGGTTGGTTGAATTTTGTGAGATCTATAAATAGGTATTATAAGTGTAGGTAGGTGGTACACCGGTCTAAGTGAAGCGAGTATGTGTGTATTATTGTTATAAAACGTTATGACTCTCTCTGTATTAAAGAAATGAATATTGTTCATATTCATGATAGTTTTGTTAGCCCTGAAAAGGGCTTTTTGGTGTGCGCTCCTAGAGCGCCGCGAATTGAGAGCGCATTTACGCAACTCTAAGCATCTCGGTGCCCGCCGTGCCGCCTTGGTTGTCGTTTCTTCAGTTGTTCGTGTCGCTTCTAAAGAATGCTACCATACGACGGTGACGAGCCCTTGACATGTCGAGCGCGTTCCACACACTCTCTTTTCCCCCGAGGACGATGATGGACGCATACGTACTACGTGCGCGCGGTTGAGCGCGCGCGCCTCTCTACCGTGCATAATACAATGTAACACACACAATTAATAATGTATCGTATACGCATTTAACTGCATACACGTGTACGCACAAACAGTAGGTATTACACGCACACGCACAGTAGGCAAGACGCACGCACACATCTGGTGTTCAGCCGACTGCGCCGCTGTCGTCGTTGTCGCCGTCGTCGCCGGTGTAACGCGAACGCGACCGTCGCTTACTTCTTAGCGGCGGACGCTTTCTTGGCTGCCGGCTTCGACTTGGGTGTAGCAGCGGCCTTCTTGGGTTTAGGCGCTTTCGGTTTCTTGGTCGGCGGCTTGGCTGTCTTCTTAGCTTTCGGAGCTGCGGCGCCCTTCGCCTTGGCGGGGGCGGCTGCCTTCTTGGGTGCCGGCTTCTTCTTGGCGGCGGCGGCCTTCTTGTCCTTAGCGGCGGCGGCCGACGACTTGGCCTTGGATGGTGAAGAGGCCGCGGAGGCGGACGCGGCGGCGGCTGCTGCCTTCTTGGTCTTGGCTCCAGCCGCAGAGGCGGTCGCCTTCTTTGTCTTCGCGGCGGCAGAGGCGGTCGCCTTGCCGGCGGCCTTGCCAGCCGCTGCGGTGGCGGGTTTCTTGGACGCGGCCGATTTCGACTCGAGCTTGAACGAACCGGAGGCACCCTTGCCCTTGGTCTGTATCAGCGCGCCAGATTCGACGGCGCTCTTCAGATATTTCCTGATGAACGGAGCCAGTTTCTCAGCGTCGACCTTGTACTGGGCGGCGATGTACTTCTTGATCGCCTGCAGGGAGGATCCGCTGCGCTCCTTCATCTCCTTGATAGCGTTGTTCACCATCTCGGATGTTTTGGGATGGGTCGGCTTCGCCTTCGGTTTCTTCGCAGCACCGGCGCCGCCGGCCTGTCTCGCCGCCTTCTTCGCTGGTGTAGCGGGTGCCGGAGCATCGGTAGCGACTGCTGTGTCTGCCATTGCGAACGAATTGATACGACGTACACGATTATTAATTATTTATAAGAGGTGAGAGACTTAGATGTCGCCACTTATAGGATAGGATAATTTTACAAATTTCGTATACGTGCGCTCAAGTACGACGTAACTTTACCGTAACGAGCGCCGTGATGTCGCGCGACGTTTTCTCGTATGAACGCTTGAAAGTTTTCACTAACACGTATCTAATAAAATAAACAAAAAGAATAGTTAACGAGTCGCAGTTCAAGTGTCGTTTGAGTTTTCGGATAGTTCATGAAGTGGAGTATGCGGAAGTGCGAACGCAGGCGGAGTGCGGTGCGCGTTCGGACCGTGGCGGTGTTTTATTTTGACGACTGAGTACGAAGCGTAGGTCGGGTCGAGTTCAAAACGTTATTTTCTCTATAAAATTGATAGTTAGGCGGGATCGAGGTCGACGCGTCAACAAGGAGGATATCGAGCTTGTGTGGCGACAGCACTTCGTCGATATCACACGCCGTTGCGAAGGTATTATCGACCTAAAAGTGAACCGTCGTAAAACACCGCGAGCGCCGAACCGCTAAGGACGGACGACTCCGTCCAGGACGTGCAACCTATTAATATACTATAATATCAAAAGACGAGAGCGCCCTTCGAGGAGTGGACATCGCGAAGACTGCGATTATCGCATCAGAAAGCGTATCAAAGTCACGCACGACACAACAGTGCGTCGTCGCTCTGGCCCGCGTACCGTACGTACGGTGGTACACACACAGCGTTCTCTAAGCCACCGGCTAGGCTACAGCCAGCCTGTAATGCTAACCGGTAGTAAACATAATAAATAATAAATCTCATCAGACGCGATCAAAATAATAGTACAGTGTATACATACCATGTACCTCTGCTACAGCAGGTAAGTACCTACTCTGTACTGTAATAATAACAACAACACGGCATAAACGAACTGCACGCGCAACGACGAACGGGCGGACGAATAGGTGTATGTGAGTAGATGGATTTGTATTCTATTAGTGTTTGGGTTCTCTAATGTAATGTGTACATTCTTTTATTTTTCAGGTCCAGACAGGCATGCATCATACAACATACTTCAACCGACCCGAGACGACGGCGAAAGAAGGCAAAAGTGTGTGTGAATGAAAATATTAGTAGTGTAAGTATTTACTTTTAGTGCTGACTGAAATAAATAATAAGTACTTTAACTTGTCTTTCATTTCGTCATGCATGAACGGTGACTTTCTTTCTGTATGGTAGGTAGTGAGAGATATAGGTACGTTTTTTGACGACAACTCCATTAAAGAAATCTTTTTACTTGTTACGAATCATATGCGGCCCTGAAAAGGGCCTTTTTTGATTTGCGCATCTACACACGCATGGTAGAACGGTATGATTTTGTTCATTCGCAACGAACGAACGCAACACACACACGTCCGCACACGCACATTATGTAGATCTGCTGGTTGCGCAGAGACGACACGTTTAACCGCCGAAACCGTACAGGGTGCGACCCTGGCGCTTCAGAGCGTAGACGACGTCCATGGCGGTGACGGTCTTCCTCTTGGCGTGCTCGGTGTAAGTGACGGCGTCACGGATGACGTTCTCTAGGAACACTTTAAGCACACCGCGAGTTTCTTCGTAGATCAGGCCGGAGATACGTTTCACGCCGCCTCTGCGAGCCAGACGACGGATGGCGGGCTTTGTGATACCCTGGATGTTATCACGAAGTACCTTCCTGTGACGCTTGGCTCCTCCTTTTCCCAGACCCTTTCCTCCCTTACCGCGACCGGTCATCTTCTCAGCAGTGGGGTTTCAAAATAACACGATAATAAAATTCCAGAACGGGTGTGCGCGCACGAGCAACGCGAACGACTGATATTTTTTTCCAAGCGGCGTTCTCTTATATTTATACTCTAGACATAGCTAAGCGGGGGGGTGGGCAGGAGACGCATGGTGCGGGGGGCGAGGCGACCCGATGCTCGTCGTTGGTTGGCTGGTGCGCTCTACTACGTTGTTTCGTCGCGAAACATTACAAATTCTATCATTTCCATTCAAAATTACATTTTGTTATTTTTAATATTATTAGGACTATAAAATCTTTACTTATTAAACAATTTAATACTATGTATGTAGTACTGAGTCTCGTATTTTTACCGGACGCTTAAAATATTGTAGAGGTAAGTAATAAGTTGTAGAAAATTCTCTGTTACTTATTCAATTTGTAAGTAAGCAACTAGGTAACGTACGTACGTACTTAAGAGTGTATAATTTTATTAAGTATTCTTAATCGTGTAGTCTGTGTACTTAATCTCCGCAAACTAATAACAGACAGAGTTAGGTTAGGTTGGTTAGTTAGTTAGTTAGGTAGGTAGGTAGGTAACGTTTTTGTGACTTCTGATATAAAGAAATATCTTATAATCTGATACATATGTGGCCCTGAAAAGGGCCTTTTGTGTGGACGCATAGTCACAAACACACTGCACGAAGGCAGTAATATGACGTATGCATATGCAGCAGCAGTTTAAGCGCGTTCGCCTCTGATCCTGCGAGCCAACTGGATGTCCTTGGGCATGATGGTGACGCGCTTCGCGTGAATCGCGCACAGGTTGGTGTCTTCGAAGAGACCGACGAGGTAAGCTTCGCTAGCCTCCTGCAACGCCATGACAGCGGAGCTCTGGAAACGGAGATCGGTCTTGAAGTCCTGTGCGATCTCACGCACGAGACGCTGGAACGGAAGCTTGCGGATCAACAGCTCGGTACTCTTCTGGTAGCGACGAATCTCACGGAGGGCCACAGTTCCGGGCCTGTAGCGATGGGGTTTCTTAACGCCACCGGTGGCCGGTGCGCTCTTGCGCGCAGCCTTTGTGGCGAGCTGCTTCCTCGGTGCCTTACCACCGGTGGATTTACGAGCGGTCTGCTTGGTACGGGCCATTGCAAACACGAAACGGGAGATGAAATAATAACAAACTAACAGAAAAATTCACGCAACGGGCGCGCGAGTCTACACACTTCGAACGTACGAGAGTGAATAAACCCGCTAACGTTTTTTTTTTTTTTTTTTTTTTTTTTTTTTTTTTTTTGAATGGCATCTCGCAGTTCAGTCTATGAGACTGGCTTCTGCTTAACCGGACAAATCCCTGTGGATGCCTTGAGTTTAAGGCCTCCAGCCAGGGGCAAATAACTTATAAACTAAGTGACAAATCGCTAAGGGCACCCCCTGTGGGGTACGGACCTCGGCTTAGGACGTCACTGGGGGAGGGCAGCAAGGGGACAGGCTGGATCTGAGTGAGATTATTTAGGGGCTGGTTTAAAACTACTGGCTCAGCATCGCGGGCTGGCTCTAGCAAGGGTCGGGGGGGGCTTGAAACGGGGTTTCGCGACGACGGACCACGGCGGCGCGGTCGGAATGACGGATGTCTGTGTTTGTGTTTTTTAAGTGTGCTAGTTTCCCTACTGCTTTCCTGAAGGATGGTGATAGGGTCGTCGGGAGTGGTGAGAGTATGCCGCGGACGGCGGATCCTACTTATACGCGATGGCTCGTATCGGGCGGCCGATGCGATCAAAGGATTCCTATGTTTGACCGCGGTGTCAAAGAAGCGCTTGGAAAGGCGCTTCATGAATTGTAAAACGGTAGGTATTTTGAGGTCTATATGTAGACTGTTATTACGGACAAACCAGGGTGCTCCGGTGATCTTACGGAGGAAACGGTTCTGCAAGGTCTGCATCGTGTGGATGCGGCGGGGATGGGAGTGTGCGAATACGACACATGCGTATGTCATAATTGGTCTGATCACTGCAGTGTAAAGGCGCATCTTGCCGTTAAGCGACAATTTGCTCTTTGATTGCAGCATAGAGTGGAGCCTGCCCATGGCAAAGGCCGCTCTGTTACGAGCGGCTCTTATGTGCTTCCCGAAGGAGAGGTGGTGGTCGAGTATGACTCCTAAGTACTTGGCTTGCTTCTCCCAAGGGATAGGCTTGCCGTACATTGTGATCGGACGTGGTGTGGGACGTAGATGTCGAGGTTTGGTGAAAAGTACCGCCTGACTTTTGTCCGGGTTCACTTCGATCCTCCACTTCCGGAACCAGGCGCTAAGCGCATCGGCAGCCTTCTGTAGAGTTCGAGCGATGGTGTCTTGATTCTGACCGGCATAGAAAATAGCCGTGTCATCAGCGAAGAGGGCTAACTGGGCCTTTCCTCTCTGAGAGGTCTTGGCTTTAGGGACGTCGCTAGTGAACAGCGTGAAGACTAAGGGGGAGAGTACTGAACCCTGAGGGACTCCAGCACGTATTGGGCGGGGGGAAGACAGAGCTTCACCAATGCGGTAGCGAAAAGTACGATTCGACAAAAAGTCCCGTAGAATGTGAACGAGACGGTCAGGCACTCCTAGAAGATACAGCTTATATATTAAGCCGTTGTGCCAGACTTTGTCGAACGCTTTTGCTATATCAAAGAACAGGGCACCTGTCATCAAACCACGCTGGAAGCCAGCGCTGGCGTGTTCTATGATGCGGTGAACCTGTTGGATACACGAGTGTTCGGTCCTGAAGCCAAACTGCTCGTCCGGAATGAGACTCTTAGCTTCGACGTAATCTTTGAGCCTCTTATAAATAAGCCTTTCATAGATTTTGCCGAGAGTGGTCAGGAGACTGATCGGCCGATAGCTCGAGGGCTCAGCCTTAGGTTTACCCGGCTTGTGTATACCTATAACAGTGGCAAACCCGCTAACGCACATTTCGGTCCTATTTATACCGTGGGCAACTTGCAGCAAGCACCGGCGCGCCCTCTACGGTACGTTTTTTTTTTCGAACTAACTAAACTTTGTAAATTATATCGTCAAGAATATTAAATAAGTAATTGCAATTTCTTTTCATTTCTTTCTTTTACCACTATATTTAAAATAAAATTTAAAAAAAAAAAAACCAAAAACAATACAATACTAACATTTTTATCGTATTATAATAATTGTATCTAAACGACACGTACGTACACGTAAGTAGATCTATCTCTACAAATTGTTTTAAGTGCTAATAACGATAGTTACGCTGTGTTTTATGTATATATAAGTATCTAAGCTTTTAAAATAATGTACGTGTCGTTTTTATTTTCGACTTATTTACCGTTTCTCTCTATACCTATATGTTCAAAACTGCAATCTGATGGCATCTCGATTTATACTACCTCGCATAATTACGCGGGAAGAAATTTAATGTGCGTGTTGTTTATTTTGCGTTTAGATGCATTTTGCTTGTTACCTGTTGTATACATGTATGTATAGTAGTGCTTATGGTATGTAAAGTAAGTATTTATTGCGATCTCTTTGCTAGTCATTACGTGAGAGCATGCTGCATAATTACCTATGTAGGTAGTTAGTTAGTTAGAGGTAGACGTTGAAGCAGGTACCAAATTGAGTAGTTAACGTTTTGACGATATTCCGATTTCAGAAATGTGAATTGACAATCACATGAACATATTTGTGGCCCTGAAAAGGGCCTTTTGTTGGTTCTCCTGCCACATACCACGGTGTGCGTGCGTGCGCGTCCAGACCGTTCGTCGTGGTTTGTTCGCGATGCGTGCGTCGTGCGCGTCTCGTACGTAAATACATGTGCGTATAATATGAATACATACATGCATGCACATTACGAGGACGCTAGCACAACCAACACACGCATCACAGCCAACAAGACACACGAACAAGCGCACTGGGACTAACACTGTATACACAAACACGAGGCGAGGCGTCGAAACGGAGCGTCGGCGGCTTTAGCGCTGCCGACCGCTCACTTGGAACTGGTGTATTTGGTGACGGCCTTGGTGCCTTCACTGACGGCGTGCTTGGCGAGTTCACCGGGCAGCAGGAGCCTGACGGACGTCTGCACCTCCCTGGACGTGATGGTCGACCTCTTGTTGTAGTGGGCGAGGCGGGAAGCTTCGGCGGCGATACGCTCGAAGATGTCGTTCACGAACGAGTTCATGATGGACATGGCCTTGCTGGAGATACCGGTGTCGGGGTGCACCTGCTTCAACACCTTGTAGATGTAGATGGCGTAGCTCTCCTTCCTCTTGTGCTTCTTCTTCTTCTTGTCGGTCTTGGAGATGTTCTTCTGGGCTTTGCCCGACTTCTTGGCGGCTTTACCACTTGTCTTTGGTGGCATTATGAAATCGTACAGTACACACGTGCTACCGAAACGGAGTTCAGTCGCAGTATAAACCGAAATTACGTTCAGAAGTGATATTTATACGCTTGCACGCGGTACACAGTTGCGGCAAGCGGTGAGTGATTCAACGCAGCGGCGGACCAATCACAGCGCTCCTAAGCCAGAGCGCGGGGAGAGGGGATACCCGAGAGAGAGGTGAAGGGGGCGGGCGGGCGGGGTGACGCTCACCGTGCTACTCATTTAATGTTAAATAATATTGTTTAGTTTTGTTATTATGAATGAATGAATAACTAACTATAAACTATAATATTAGAAATAGGTAAGGTATATAATTAAAAATTTACACTAAGTAGGTAGCTTCTTTAGTTATTTTTATTTCATTCTTTCGACCTCATAATTATTAATAAATTGCCTGCATACTTAGGTACGTTTATGATAATTATGACTGTGTCTGTATGCATACTGTTTACATTCACATTACTTATATTATTGTTTGTAGGTACCTAATGCTCCGAAGAGAAATCGATCGTTTCCCGATTAATTCGTTCAATGTACAGTACAGGCCTATGTGTATACCTACATGAAAGATTGAAAGCCGGCCGGTGTAATCTCTGGTGGAACTAACTAACTAGTAGTAGTAGTACTATAATATAGATAGGTAGGTGTACCTAATCGATCTTTTATTTTATAGATCTAAAATTCTGTAGCAGTAGTCGTAATTGTAGCTTGTAAGTAAGCCCCATTACTAGAGCTCTAATGTTATTACGTTTGACGATAACACAGATAAAGAAACTGTCTTTGTATTATATAATTGACGAATAATATTGTGGCCCTGAAAAGGGCCTTTTGTTTTGAATGCATGCGAGCGGAGAGCATCGCGCAAACGACATAATACGTATAAAATAGCATAAATATTATATCGAAGTACGCGTGCGGGGGGGCCACTCGCACGATGCATCACGGTCAGATGTCGCTGTGTAGAACGACGACGTCTAAGCCTTCTTCTCGGTCTTCTTGGGCAGGAGCACAGCCTGGATGTTAGGCAGCACACCACCTTGAGCGATCGTCACACCGGAGAGCAGTTTGTTCAACTCCTCGTCGTTGCGAATGGCCAATTGAAGATGACGCGGGATGATCCTGGTCTTCTTGTTGTCCCGAGCGGCGTTGCCGGCCAACTCGAGAACCTCAGCAGCCAGGTACTCCATCACGGCGGCCAAGTAGACGGGGGCACCGGCACCGACGCGCTCGGCGTAGTTTCCGTTGCGCAGCAGCCTGTGGATACGTCCCACAGGGAACTGGAGACCAGCACGGTTGGAACGGGACTTTGCCTTTCCCTTCACCTTGCCACCTTTGCCGCGACCAGACATGGTAGAGTTAGAGTTTGTTTATAATCTCACACACGAAAACGACGTAACACGCGTACGACTGTGCGCGCGACGAGAGAATCTTGTACTGTTTTTCAAACATACCCACAGCGCGGTTTTATACCCGCGCCGCGTAGCTGTGTCAGTGGGAGGGGTACAGAGCTAACGAAGAAACAAATTCACAAAGCGCGCAGGCGCGCCGCTCAAGCCCTCGACGACCGGTGCAACAAACAATGTTATATGGATGGATGGGATGGGTAGTGTAAATAACAGCTTAGATATAAGGAAAGATACATGTGAATTACAGCCATGTAAACTTGTTATTTATGTTATTAAGTCCTTGTTGACATAGTTTTAACCATTTATAAGATTATAAGAACCTTATTGCTCACATATTAACGTAAAGAAACTATTTTGTTTACTGTTTGGTGCCTAGCACATAAGTTATTAATGTTCAACTCGTTATGTACATGTAAAACGTGGATAATGTAAAGATATAGCCTAGATATATAAAGATATGACTTGTAAGTCTAACTTCAACCTAATATGTATTAGATTTTAACATTAGCAAGTAAATAACTGCATGTTTGAAACTCATTTAAGTAAATAAAGCTGCTTTACATACACTCACACACATGCATGAATATTAGTCGCCTCTGATTGGCTCGTCATAAGTTGCCTCATTTTATCACTGCCGCGCGTGGCGCTAAGGTGAAATATTATATAAACAGCACGTCTAAATTCACACATTCATTATTCGCTCGACCGCTGCTGACAACACACAACAGAAGAAACGTTCATCTCTCCTCTACACTCTACACGCACCTACACTCCACATCGCAGCATTTATATGAAGAAATCGTCTTTTATTTATCATCCTGAAATCTACCTATGGTTTGCAGTCTACAAAGTCAGGCGTAGCGCTGTGCTGAAAAAGCCTGCGCCTTTCAATGGTCCTTCTCGGCCGGATCACTGTGTCAAGCTTTCAAGAAAGAAAAGTCAAGTTTTCGTCATTCAAGCAAGAAGTTATCAAGTTCTCTGCACGAATCTTTCAAGAAAGAAAAGTTCCGGTTTAATTCAAGAAAGAAACAAGTACGCGCGAGTGTTAGTAGTCGGTTTTGCCTAACCGCTGCTAATTACTTGGAAGCAATCACCTTCACACGTACGTGGCCACCTAGCGGTGTTAAACGGCCTATATATCGTACGGAGGCACAGCGGAGAAACCTGACCTCTCCACGCACCATCCCTGGTGTTAAAGTCAGACCCCGCCGGTACGGTGTTGGAACGTTCTGGGGCCACAAGTTGGCACGCAACGACAAACGTGGTTTTCCCGCCATATTTTGATGCACCCGTGAGCGCCCACGCCCTCTGCTGGGAGGTTCCTACCTTCCTTTCCTTTACATTCCTATTCTGTACGGCATCCCCACGTTAGAAGTCCGTCAGGCAGATAGGCAAGGTAGGCGTCACATCAAGAAGAACAGTGCAAGTGAAAGTGATAAAGTGAAGTGTTAATCTAAGTAATTGGTAGGATTAGGGACCCTCGTGCGCAATGAATGACGCACGTGTATTGCGTTCAGGCAAATCTACGCCTGCTACAGACGCCACGCCGGCGTCCGGTCAGACAACGTCGACCGAATCAAATACGTGGAGTAAAGGCACCAGCATAGAGGATACGAGCGGTGACAGCAGCACATCACGTAAAGAGCAAATAGTCATAAATAGGTCCGCGCAAGTCGATGATTTAAATAATGCATTAGTTAGGAGTGCAACGGGCACCGTAGTCAATGTTCCCACGGATAGGGCATGTAGCCGATTATCTATGTTAAAAGCCGAGCTAGAGTTACATAATTCCGAATTAGCACGGGCTCAGGCGGCATCCGCAGTTGCCTTAAGTCGATTAGAAATAGCCAGGGTCGAACTGGAAAGCTCTAACGACGCGGAGCGTTCGCCAAGAGTTGAAGAGTCGCGTGTTAAAGGCTGGATTTCGGAACAGTACGTAGCAGAAGGGCCAGCAATACTAGATAATACCCAAGTCCCGGGACAGGCGCCGCGATCACCCACTACATGTAGGAACGAACCACGCGTTGGAAACGACATGTCGAGTAATAGCAACGACATGGCGATGCTGGCCAACGCGATATTGCAAGCGGTAAATTCCAATAAATCAGACTCCGCGGCTCCCAAGTTTATCCACGAACTACCCCACTTCGACGGGGCGATTGCCGAGTGGATGGCTTTCAGATCGGTCTTTAGCGACACAGTAGGCATGTTTTCTGACGTACAAAACGTAGCCCGCTTAAGAAAAGCACTAAAAGGTGCAGCCCGCGAAACCGTTAGGGCATTATTATTCACGGTATCGGATCCGTATGAAGTTATGGACACGTTAGAAAGACGTTACGGCCGACCGGAATTACTCGTCCTATCAGAACTCGAAAACATTAAACGCATGCCCCACATGAGCGAAGACGGGCGCAATGTTAGTAGTTTCGCGAGCAAAGTAGCCAATACAGTAGCGGCGATAAAAGCACTCAACCAACCGCAATATCTGTATTCACCTGAGTTAGTGAGTCGAATCGTAAATAAACTCAGTATAATACTAAAATATAAATGGTACGAGTTCCGATCAGAGCGCACCGGGGCGCCGGAACTAGAGTTGTTATCTCGATTTCTGAACATCATGGCCGACCAGTGCGGTGCCATGTTCGCCTATGACGCAGCGCGAGACGAAAGAAAGAATCGAACAAAACCGCGCGCGGTGAACGCGGCCCGCGAGCGCCCACAAACGCGTCAACAAAACGAGGACTCTGACTCCTCATGTGATGAGTCAGAAATCGAGGAAAAATCAAGCAAAACGGTCGCCACTGTTAATAAACCAAACACGAAAAAACAGGGGTCGAAATCGCAGAAGCCACGCCCATCACGACCAAATAACGAGTCGTCGGCAGAGATAAGTAAAAAATGTGTAATTTGCGCGGGAAATCACACCGCCGCCGAGTGTGCAGACTTCGCGAAATTACCCATTAGTAAACGGTGGGACGCGGCTAAACGTGATAAGTTATGTTTTAGGTGCTTGAATAACTCGCACATACGAACGTTTAGATGTAAATACGTACCATGCGGAATAAACGGGTGCGAAGCGTCGCATCATAAAATGCTACACGGCAGCGACAATACAACTCTGCCTACCCGCGGTAATGTAAGCTCGATAAATCATATACATACTTCTAATACCTACCTAAAAATAGTTCCGGTCGAGTTAAGCGGTCCGATAGGTTCGACGGCCACCTACGCCTTACTTGATGAAGGTTCAACCATGACGCTTGTTGAACGAGGCGTGGCCGACAGCGTAATACCTAGAAGTCGCGGCCGGCTATTGTCGCTAGAGGGGGTGGGAGGTAATCGTATAGACGACACAGACTCGTGTCACGTTAAATTATCGATCCGCGGTTTATGTAGCAGAAACTTAGAAACTATGAGTGCGAACACCATAGGAAATTTAAATCTATCTCCACAGGAGGTAAGCAGAGACGTAGTGCGACAGTGCAGCCACCTAGCGGAATTAGAGGATGAACTGTGCTACGAGTTGGGAAAACCGACTATTTTAATAGGCCAGGACAACTGGCATTTAATTACGTCCAGACAATTACGTGTCGGCCAAAAGACCCAGCCCGTAGCATCGTTAACCAAGTTAGGATGGGTGCTGCACGGGCAAGACGCACGTCCACGCAGTACCGTAGCGTCGATTAATCACGTACGGCCTACGTCAACAGACGACCCCGCGTTAGAGCTTATTAGAAATTTTTTTAGTTTAGAATCGCTAGGAATAGAGCCACGACGGCCAACGTCTGACCCCGAGCAGCGCGCCCTAGCGGTCTTAGAAGAAACTTGTAAAAAAGTAAGCTTTAATAGGTTCGAAACGGGATTACTGTGGCGTACAGACGATGAGGTAATGCCGAATAATAAAAAACAAGCTCTCAGTCGTCTGTATAATTTAGAAAATAAATTAGATAAAAACTCAAACTTAAAAACCGAATATAGCAAGCAGGTAAATAACTTGTTGAAAGCAGGCTACGCCGAAAGGGTAGATACCCCAGCTACATCGCCACGCAGCTGGTACTTACCGCACTTTTCAGTAGTGCATCCGCAGAAGGGTAAAGTACGCCTGGTGTTCGATGCAGCAGCTAAGTATGGGGGAAAAAGCCTAAATGACGCGTTATTGGCAGGTCCTGACTTACTACAATCGCTATTCGGTGTGTTAATTAGGTTTAGAGAAGGTAAAATTGCAGTAGTAGCCGACATAAAAGAAATGTTTTTACAGGTCAAAATCGCTCAGCAAGACCGTGATAGTTTACGATTTTTATGGAGGGGTGAAGATAGGGTAGGACCACCGCAAGAGTACCGAATGACGTCGTTAATATTCGGGGCGGCATCCTCTCCGTGCACCGCCATCTATGTTAAAAATAAAAACGCAGACAATCACGGCCAACAATATCCCGAGGTCGCGAGAGCCACGGTACGTAACTTTTATATGGACGATTACCTAGGCGCGTTCGACAGCGAAAGCGAAGCGAAAAAAGTGATAGACGCTATGTACAAGGTCCACTTAGACGCATCTTTCGAATTACGCGGATGGGCATCGAACGTGCCCGAAGTAATAAGTAACGTCACCGATACACGCAGTAGCGATTCGACCACGCTAGGGAAAAGCGATACAGAACGAACATTAGGCCTGATAAGGAACCACGCACGCGATACGTTAGGTTTTAACGTCAACTTAAGAAGCACGCCCGCGAGCGTCATACAAGGTGACACTCTGCCTACCAAGCGACAGGTAACTAGCGCGGTCATGTCGGTATTCGACCCACTAGGATTAGTTTCGCCGATTACGATGATAGGTAAATGTCTTATACGAGAAGTATGGCGCAGTGGGATAGACTGGGACGACCCCATCACAACCGAGCATCACGTGACGTGGTCATCATTTATTAAAAACTTACAATTGCTGAAAAGGTTAGAAATAGACAGATACGTACCCGCTACAACCCCTAACGAAGGGGAGTTACACATTTTCTGTGACGCAAGTGAAAAAGTGTATTCAGCCGCGATTTATTTCGTAAGTACAAAGTCGGACGGTACTAAAACATCACGACTGATAGCAGGTAAAGCCAAAGTGGCTCCGCTGAAACCTATTTCAATACCCCGCCTAGAACTTCAGGCTGCAGTGTTAGGCAGTCGACTGGCTGAATCAGTCAAGCGGGAGTCGGATTATAAAATACTAAAATGCCATTATTGGTCAGACTCTAAAACCGTATTAGCTTGGATAAAATCAGACCCGCGCACATTCAAGTCGTTTGTAGCTCATCGACTGGCTGAAATCGAAAGCCTAACTACTCCAGCTAACTGGCGATGGGTGCCCAGTGCTGATAACGTCGCGGACGACGCGACCAAGGGCATTCCTATCGATTTTGATTCGAATCATAGATGGTTTTCTGGACCCGAGTTCATAAAGGGCGACCCCGCATCATGGCCGCAGGAAAAGCGAGCCGCGGCGCCGCCACCCCCTTCAGGGGAGGAAAGAGTTTTAAAACAAGTCCATGTGATTATTAGGCATGACGTTAGCGATTATTTACCGCAGATAGAACGTTTCTCGAAATACACTCGATTAGTACGTGTTGCTGCCACCGTTCTGCTCGCCGCCGAGGTATTCAAAGCCAAACTACTCAAAAGAATCACAAGTAAAGAACTTGCACCAAACCATATAAAACTAGCTGAACTATTGCTAGTAAGAAGGAGCCAATATAACTCGTTCGGCGAAGACATCACGACGATTGAGGCTGGGCGGCGACCACCGAAGAAGTCCCCGTTCTACAAGCTCTCCGTGAAGACCGACCGCAACGGTATCCTGTGTCTAGACAGCAGAATAAAGGAAAAGCACAACCTGCCAGTCCTACACGCCAAAGAAGGCTTCACTCAGCTGTTGGTGCATCACACGCACACAACCTTCAACCACGGCAACCATCAAACTGTCATGAATGAGCTGAGACAACGCTACCATATAATAGGACTGCGCGGCGTTATACGCTACATTTGCAACAAATGCCAATGGTGTCGGACCTATAGGGGAATCCCCTCAAAAATCCCCTTAGGCGACTTACCAGCTGAAAGGCTGGCCCAAAACCAACCGCCCTTCACAGCTACCGCGGTGGATTATTTTGGGCCCATGCACGTCAATGTCGGGCGAAGGCTAGAGAAAAGGTGGGGCGCGCTATATACATGCCTCACCACACGAGCAGTGCACCTGGAGGTGGCCACATCCCTCTCGGCCTCCTCCATGATCATGAGCCTGCGCAGGATGATAGCTCGCCGCGGCACGCCGACGGTAATATATAGCGACAACGGAACCAACTTCGTTGGCGCTGAAAAGGAAATAGCTGAAGCCATGCAAAGCAATGACCACGATTTAAGAGCTTTCGCATCTGAGAAGCTGATCACCTGGAAGAAGATACCACCCGGTGCCCCAAACATGGGCGGCGCCTGGGAAAGAATGGTTAGATCAGTAAAAACAGCATTACGAGTCACCCTGAAAGAAAGGTTTCCTCCTGACGACATATTACACACGTTAATATTAGAAGCTGAACACGTGGTAAATTCGAGGCCATTGACCCCGGTGAATCCCAACTTAGACGAAGAAGCGTTGACCCCCAATCACTTCCTTATGGGGCGCTCAAGTGGGATGTCACCCTTTGGTTCATTTAAAGACGCACAGCTGAATACTCACTCCTGGAAAGCTACTCAAGCATTAGCCGATGCCTTTTGGGCAAGATGGACGGCAGAATACAAGCCTCTCTTGATGCCCCGATCCAGCGGCAATCCTCAACATAAAAACCTAAAGGTCGGCGACATCGTCATTATATGTGACGGCACGATGCCCAGAGGAGTGTGGCCTCGAGGAGAGGTAATGAAAGTCTACCCAGGCCCAGATGGACGAGTACGAGTAACTGAAATACGAACAGCAGCTGGATTACTTCGTCGCCCAGCCTCTCGCCTCATCTTGATCTCCACAGCGGACTAAAAAAAAACGTTTTTGGTGCTTGCGCACGAGGGGGAGACTGTAAATAACAGCTTAGATATAAGGAAAGATACATGTGAATTACAGCCATGTAAACTTGTTATTTATGTTATTAAGTCCTTGTTGACATAGTTTTAACCATTTATAAGATTATAAGAACCTTATTGCTCACATATTAACGTAAAGAAACTATTTTGTTTACTGTTTGGTGCCTAGCACATAAGTTATTAATGTTCAACTCGTTATGTACATGTAAAACGTGGATAATGTAAAGATATAGCCTAGATATATAAAGATATGACCTTGTAAGTCTAACTTCAACCTAATATGTATTAGATTTTAACATTAGCAAGTAAATAACTGCATGTTTGAAACTCATTTAAGTAAATAAAGCTGCTTTACATACACTCACACACATGCATGAATATTAGTCGCCTCTGATTGGCTCGTCATAAGTTGCCTCATTTTATCACTGCCGCGCGTGGCGCTAAGGTGAAATATTATATAAACAGCACGTCTAAATTCACACATTCATTATTCGCTCGACCGCTGCTGACAACACACAACAGAAGAAACGTTCATCTCTCCTCTACACTCTACACGCACCTACACTCCACATCGCAGCATTTATATGAAGAAATCGTCTTTTATTTATCATCCTGAAATCTACCTATGGTTTGCAGTCTACAAAGTCAGGCGTAGCGCTGTGCTGAAAAAGCCTGCGCCTTTCAGGTAGACATATCGAATGGACGTTCGTTTCGATTTTAGAAGAACTTTACCTAACTGTTAAATATGAAATAGTTGTATTCTCGGTACATAATGCTGCATAATTATATTCAATACAGGCAGAATGAAGAGAATAATTATTATCATAAATATTGTGTTTATTTATTATTATAGATAACTCGTATATAGTTCTAGTCTAGTCAGAACTAGGCTGTGTGACGAGGTAAAATTTTATTGACGTACCTATACTTAGGTTGGTTGAATTTTGTGAGATCTATAAATAGGTATTATAAGTGTAGGTAGGTGGTACACCGGTCTAAGTGAAGCGAGTATGTGTGTATTATTGTTATAAAACGTTATGACTCTCTCTGTATTAAAGAAATGAATATTGTTCATATTCATGATAGTTTTGTTAGCCCTGAAAAGGGCTTTTTGGTGTGCGCTCCTAGAGCGCCGCGAATTGAGAGCGCATTTACGCAACTCTAAGCATCTCGGTGCCCGCCGTGCCGCCTTGGTTGTCGTTTCTTCAGTTGTTCGTGTCGCTTCTAAAGAATGCTACCATACGACGGTGACGAGCCCTTGACATGTCGAGCGCGTTCCACACACTCTCTTTTCCCCCGAGGACGATGATGGACGCATACGTACTACGTGCGCGCGGTTGAGCGCGCGCGCCTCTCTACCGTGCATAATACAATGTAACACACACAATTAATAATGTATCGTATACGCATTTAACTGCATACACGTGTACGCACAAACAGTAGGTATTACACGCACACGCACAGTAGGCAAGACGCACGCACACATCTGGTGTTCAGCCGACTGCGCCGCTGTCGTCGTTGTCGCCGTCGTCGCCGGTGTAACGCGAACGCGACCGTCGCTTACTTCTTAGCGGCGGACGCTTTCTTGGCTGCCGGCTTCGACTTGGGTGTAGCAGCGGCCTTCTTGGGTTTAGGCGCTTTCGGTTTCTTGGTCGGCGGCTTGGCTGTCTTCTTAGCTTTCGGAGCTGCGGCGCCCTTCGCCTTGGCGGGGGCGGCTGCCTTCTTGGGTGCCGGCTTCTTCTTGGCGGCGGCGGCCTTCTTGTCCTTAGCGGCGGCGGCCGACGACTTGGCCTTGGATGGTGAAGAGGCCGCGGAGGCGGACGCGGCGGCGGCTGCTGCCTTCTTGGTCTTGGCTCCAGCCGCAGAGGCGGTCGCCTTCTTTGTCTTCGCGGCGGCAGAGGCGGTCGCCTTGCCGGCGGCCTTGCCAGCCGCTGCGGTGGCGGGTTTCTTGGACGCGGCCGATTTCGACTCGAGCTTGAACGAACCGGAGGCACCCTTGCCCTTGGTCTGTATCAGCGCGCCAGATTCGACGGCGCTCTTCAGATATTTCCTGATGAACGGAGCCAGTTTCTCAGCGTCGACCTTGTACTGGGCGGCGATGTACTTCTTGATCGCCTGCAGGGAGGATCCGCTGCGCTCCTTCATCTCCTTGATAGCGTTGTTCACCATCTCGGATGTTTTGGGATGGGTCGGCTTCGCCTTCGGTTTCTTCGCAGCACCGGCGCCGCCGGCCTGTCTCGCCGCCTTCTTCGCTGGTGTAGCGGGTGCCGGAGCATCGGTAGCGACTGCTGTGTCTGCCATTGCGAACGAATTGATACGACGTACACGATTATTAATTATTTATAAGAGGTGAGAGACTTAGATGTCGCCACTTATAGGATAGGATAATTTTACAAATTTCGTATACGTGCGCTCAAGTACGACGTAACTTTACCGTAACGAGCGCCGTGATGTCGCGCGACGTTTTCTCGTATGAACGCTTGAAAGTTTTCACTAACACGTATCTAATAAAATAAACAAAAAGAATAGTTAACGAGTCGCAGTTCAAGTGTCGTTTGAGTTTTCGGATAGTTCATGAAGTGGAGTATGCGGAAGTGCGAACGCAGGCGGAGTGCGGTGCGCGTTCGGACCGTGGCGGTGTTTTATTTTGACGACTGAGTACGAAGCGTAGGTCGGGTCGAGTTCAAAACGTTATTTTCTCTATAAAATTGATAGTTAGGCGGGATCGAGGTCGACGCGTCAACAAGGAGGATATCGAGCTTGTGTGGCGACAGCACTTCGTCGATATCACACGCCGTTGCGAAGGTATTATCGACCTAAAAGTGAACCGTCGTAAAACACCGCGAGCGCCGAACCGCTAAGGACGGACGACTCCGTCCAGGACGTGCAACCTATTAATATACTATAATATCAAAAGACGAGAGCGCCCTTCGAGGAGTGGACATCGCGAAGACTGCGATTATCGCATCAGAAAGCGTATCAAAGTCACGCACGACACAACAGTGCGTCGTCGCTCTGGCCCGCGTACCGTACGTACGGTGGTACACACACAGCGTTCTCTAAGCCACCGGCTAGGCTACAGCCAGCCTGTAATGCTAACCGGTAGTAAACATAATAAATAATAAATCTCATCAGACGCGATCAAAATAATAGTACAGTGTATACATACCATGTACCTCTGCTACAGCAGGTAAGTACCTACTCTGTACTGTAATAATAACAACAACACGGCATAAACGAACTGCACGCGCAACGACGAACGGGCGGACGAATAGGTGTATGTGAGTAGATGGATTTGTATTCTATTAGTGTTTGGGTTCTCTAATGTAATGTGTACATTCTTTTATTTTTCAGGTCCAGACAGGCATGCATCATACAACATACTTCAACCGACCCGAGACGACGGCGAAAGAAGGCAAAAGTGTGTGTGAATGAAAATATTAGTAGTGTAAGTATTTACTTTTAGTGCTGACTGAAATAAATAATAAGTACTTTAACTTGTCTTTCATTTCGTCATGCATGAACGGTGACTTTCTTTCTGTATGGTAGGTAGTGAGAGATATAGGTACGTTTTTTGACGACAACTCCATTAAAGAAATCTTTTTACTTGTTACGAATCATATGCGGCCCTGAAAAGGGCCTTTTTTGATTTGCGCATCTACACACGCATGGTAGAACGGTATGATTTTGTTCATTCGCAACGAACGAACGCAACACACACACGTCCGCACACGCACATTATGTAGATCTGCTGGTTGCGCAGAGACGACACGTTTAACCGCCGAAACCGTACAGGGTGCGACCCTGGCGCTTCAGAGCGTAGACGACGTCCATGGCGGTGACGGTCTTCCTCTTGGCGTGCTCGGTGTAAGTGACGGCGTCACGGATGACGTTCTCTAGGAACACTTTAAGCACACCGCGAGTTTCTTCGTAGATCAGGCCGGAGATACGTTTCACGCCGCCTCTGCGAGCCAGACGACGGATGGCGGGCTTTGTGATACCCTGGATGTTATCACGAAGTACCTTCCTGTGACGCTTGGCTCCTCCTTTTCCCAGACCCTTTCCTCCCTTACCGCGACCGGTCATCTTCTCAGCAGTGGGGTTTCAAAATAACACGATAATAAAATTCCAGAACGGGTGTGCGCGCACGAGCAACGCGAACGACTGATATTTTTTTCCAAGCGGCGTTCTCTTATATTTATACTCTAGACATAGCTAAGCGGGGGGGTGGGCAGGAGACGCATGGTGCGGGGGGCGAGGCGACCCGATGCTCGTCGTTGGTTGGCTGGTGCGCTCTACTACGTTGTTTCGTCGCGAAACATTACAAATTCTATCATTTCCATTCAAAATTACATTTTGTTATTTTTAATATTATTAGGACTATAAAATCTTTACTTATTAAACAATTTAATACTATGTATGTAGTACTGAGTCTCGTATTTTTACCGGACGCTTAAAATATTGTAGAGGTAAGTAATAAGTTGTAGAAAATTCTCTGTTACTTATTCAATTTGTAAGTAAGCAACTAGGTAACGTACGTACGTACTTAAGAGTGTATAATTTTATTAAGTATTCTTAATCGTGTAGTCTGTGTACTTAATCTCCGCAAACTAATAACAAACAGAGTTAGGTTAGGTTGGTTAGTTAGTTAGTTAGGTAGGTAGGTAGGTAACGTTTTTGTGACTTCTGATATAAAGAAATATCTTATAATCTGATACATATGTGGCCCTGAAAAGGGCCTTTTGTGTGGACGCATAGTCACAAACACACTGCACGAAGGCAGTAATATGACGTATGCATATGCAGCAGCAGTTTAAGCGCGTTCGCCTCTGATCCTGCGAGCCAACTGGATGTCCTTGGGCATGATGGTGACGCGCTTCGCGTGAATCGCGCACAGGTTGGTGTCTTCGAAGAGACCGACGAGGTAAGCTTCGCTAGCCTCCTGCAACGCCATGACAGCGGAGCTCTGGAAACGGAGATCGGTCTTGAAGTCCTGTGCGATCTCACGCACGAGACGCTGGAACGGAAGCTTGCGGATCAACAGCTCGGTACTCTTCTGGTAGCGACGAATCTCACGGAGGGCCACAGTTCCGGGCCTGTAGCGATGGGGTTTCTTAACGCCACCGGTGGCCGGTGCGCTCTTGCGCGCAGCCTTTGTGGCGAGCTGCTTCCTCGGTGCCTTACCACCGGTGGATTTACGAGCGGTCTGCTTGGTACGGGCCATTGCAAACACGAAACGGGAGATGAAATAATAACAAACTAACAGAAAAATTCACGCAACGGGCGCGCGAGTCTACACACTTCGAACGTACGAGAGTGAATAAACCCGCTAACGTTTTTTTTTTTTTTTTTTTCGAAATGGCATCTCGCAGTTCAGTCTATGAGACTGGCTTCTGCTTAACCGGACAAATCCCTGTGGATGCCTTGAGTTTAAGGCCTCCAGCCAGGGGCAAATAACTTATAAACTAAGTGACAAATCGCTAAGGGCACCCCCTGTGGGGTACGGACCTCGGCTTAGGACGTCACTGGGGGAGGGCAGCAAGGGGACAGGCTGGATCTGAGTGAGATTATTTAGGGGCTGGTTTAAAACTACTGGCTCAGCATCGCGGGCTGGCTCTAGCAAGGGTCGGGGGGGGCTTGAAACGGGGTTTCGCGACGACGGACCACGGCGGCGCGGTCGGAATGACGGATATCTGTGTTTGTGTTTTTTAAGTGTGCTAGTTTCCCTACTGCTTTCCTGAAGGATGGTGATAGGGTCGTCGGGAGTGGTGAGAGTATGCCGCGGACGGCGGATCCTACTTATACGCGATGGCTCGTATCGGGCGGCCGATGCGATCAAAGGATTCCTATGTTTGACCGCGGTGTCAAAGAAGCGCTTGGAAAGGCGCTTCATGAATTGTAAAACGGTAGGTATTTTGAGGTCTATATGTAGACTGTTATTACGGACAAACCAGGGTGCTCCGGTGATCTTACGGAGGAAACGGTTCTGCAAGGTCTGCATCGTGTGGATGCGGCGGGGATGGGAGTGTGCGAATACGACACATGCGTATGTCATAATTGGTCGGATCACTGCAGTGTAAAGGCGCATCTTGCCGTTAAGCGACAATTTGCTCTTTGATTGCAGCATAGAGTGGAGCCTGCCCATGGCAAAGGCCGCTCTGTTACGAGCGGCTCTTATGTGCTTCCCGAAGGAGAGGTGGTGGTCGAGTATGACTCCTAAGTACTTGGCTTGCTTCTCCCAAGGGATAGGCTTGCCGTACATTGTGATCGGACGTGGTGTGGGACGTAGATGTCGAGGTTTGGTGAAAAGTACCGCCTGACTTTTGTCCGGGTTCACTTCGATCCTCCACTTACGGAACCAGGCGCTAAGCGCATCGGCAGCCTTCTGTAGAGTTCGAGCGATGGTGTCTTGATTCTGACCGGCATAGAAAATAGCCGTGTCATCAGCGAAGAGGGCTATCTGGGCCTTTCCTCTCTGAGAGGTCTTGGCTTTAGGGACGTCGCTAGTGAACAGCGTGAAGACTAAGGGGGAGAGTACTGAACCCTGAGGGACTCCAGCACGTATTGGGCGGGGGGAAGACAGAGCTTCACCAATGCGGTAGCGAAAAGTACGATTCGACAAAAAGTCCCGTAGAATGTGAACGAGACGGTCAGGCACTCCCAGAAGATACAGCTTATATATTAAGCCGTTGTGCCAGACTTTGTCGAACGCTTTTGCTATATCAAAGAACAGGGCACCTGTCATCAAACCACGCTGGAAGCCAGCGCTGGCGTGTTCTATGATGCGGTGAACCTGTTGGATACACGAGTGTTCGGTCCTGAAGCCAAACTGCTCGTCCGGAATGAGACTCTTAGCTTCGACGTAATCTTTGAGCCTCTTATAAATAAGCCTTTCATAGATTTTGCCGAGAGTGGTCAGGAGACTGATCGGCCGATAGCTCGAGGGCTCAGCCTTAGGTTTACCCGGCTTGTGTATACCTATAACAGTGGCCTCTTTCCAGATACTAGGAAAAATGTTGTTGGCTAAGGCGCCATTGAAGATGGCGGCCAGTAGCACAATAAGCTGTGGGGGTAAGAGTTTAATCACCCTGTTCGTGATGCGATCGGAACCAGCCGCTTTCCGAGGCAGAAGGCCGTCAACGATGTCTTGCACTTCAGCGGGGGTCACTTCAGGCAGAGGAGCATCTGGGTCTTCAACAGGGGGGAGTTTAGCTCTACGTTCGACTTCTGCGTTCACCTTATGAAGATGTCGCTTGTCTACCGGTTGAGAGCTATCGGTGCACTGAGCTTCCAGGCTGTCGGCCAGGCATTCAGCCTTCTCAGAGTCGTCAAAAGCGACGCTCTTGTCTGGTCGATTGAGAGGGGGCATTGAAGCCTCATCGGTGGCACGCAGCTTGCGTTGCAGTTGCCAGAAAGCCTGATGGGTTGGCTCGAGGTCGTTGAGCATGTTGTCCCACTGAGTGTTACGAAACTCACTAGTGCGTTTCTTCACAGCAAGCTGCAAATTGCGCATGTGGGCTTTGTTCGACTCATTAGGCCAACTACTGTAGGCACGTATGGCCGCGTTCTTCTCGGTTATCAGAGCACGTATGTCCTCGGGTAGACGCCATCGATGATCACTCATCTCCGGAACCTCCCTCGAACACTCCGCAAGAACGGACTGGACGTGAGCTGTAAACGAGTTGATCGCGGCCGTAGTGTCTTCGACTGAGACAATATGATCGGGGATCTCGTCCAAGTGCGGTGACGTGGTAGATTTCAGCTTTTCGCCTACCTTCTTCCAGTCGGTGATAGTAATGGTGGCAGAAGGCTGGTTCGGGTCGGAAGGACCCGAGCGAGGAATCAGGTGCATAAACACTGGACGATGATCGGAATGAAGCTCGTGTAACGTCTCAATAGCATGCAACCTGAGGTTGATGTTCTTGAGCAGCGCTATATCGAGTACGTCAGGACGGTGGTCAGTGGTACCCGGGTAATGGGTAGGCTCCATAGGAGCAATAGTGTCGAAGTGAAGCTTCTCGCCAAGATTGAACACGACTTTCCCCCTAGGGTTCATAGTCACACTGTTCCAGGCAGGATGTTTGGCGTTGAGATCTCCCGCTAAAATCACGGAATCACTCAAGCCGAAGAGGGCCGTAAGGTCCTTGTCTAGAAGACCGTGGTCTTCAGCAGTAGGGGTAGGGGGCATATAGGCCGAGATGATATGTACCGGTGGATGACCGGTCATGCCAAGCCGACAGACCGAAACCTCTAGTAGGGAAACAAGAGGAGGGGGATCAATAGGTATGCAGTGCAGTTCCTTGCGGTAGTAGATGAGCGTACCGCCCCTATGACAGCGAACCCGATCGTTGCGAACTATACGAAAATTCGCAATTTTCGGGTCGCGATGACTCGGCTTGAGGAAAGTCTCTTGAACGAGAAAAATGTCAATGAGATGGTCGCGAAGAAAGGCGGCGATCTCATCACGTTGAGTTTTAACGCCATTGGCATTAAAGAAACCTAACTTAAGGGATCGGGGTAGGCCGCAAGATAAATTTGTGGTACCCATTATCGATCGAATTTAATTTTCCTAAGTGACTGGTCTAACTTATAGGAGTGGAAAATCTCCTTAAGTTTTTGTCCGTCCCAGTTCGCTGCTCTGATTTCGGCCGCACAACGGTCGGCTTCGTCAGTGACGAACCAGTGAAAAGCGTCCATGATCGTGTCGAAAGACGACGATTCATGGGGGGCATTGGCCGTGGCCGCGGGGCTAGAAGGCACCGGGCGACGGGGGTGTCTCGATGATGCGGTGGCGTCCCTGAGGGGGGGCCCTGTTGTAGTGGCTGGTGATTTGGGGGGTGTAACGGGGTGATCCATTAGCCCAGGAATGCCGAGGGGGTCGGGTTGCGGCTTGCCGAGAGAGGGGAACTCCTTCTGGCTGTTAAGCGCATCCCAGTGGAAGGGTCGCTGAGGACCAAGACGGTCTGGTAGTTGGGAGGATGGTACCCTAACTGTGCCCTCCCTGGCTTGGCGAGCACTGGTGCGCTTTGTCAGCTTCGCGGAGGAAGCTTTAGGGGCTTTAGGACAGCCGCGGTAATTAGCCGGGTGCCCAGATTGGCCGCAGAGAACGCAGCTGGGCGGCTCTGTGCATAAAGAAATGTCCTTGGGACGAGGGCAGTCGGAGGTGCCATGGTTGCCCAGGCATTTTACGCACCTATGAGGCGCAAAACAATGGTTGGCGCTATGGCCGTACAATTGGCAGCGGTGGCACTGCCCAATTGTAGAGAGGCTGTTGGGCTTCTCAATGATAATGCCCGATAACGAGCAGATAGCCTTCACCTTAAATATTGGGTGATGGCCTTCGACGCGGTCACAGACGACCAAGACCATGTCGTACAGGTCTCCGCCGCGCGCTTTATGAAGGCGGTGCACAGCTAATACTGGCACCCCCTGGAGAATGAGATCGTCCCGAATCTCGGAGGACGGAATCTCTTTGGGGATCCGCCTGATCACCACACGGTGAGGCTTCTCCTCAGGAAGGGAGTACGTGTGGAAAGCCACATGCCTTTCCCGAAGGTGGCGGGTGAGTTCCCGGAAGTCCGAGGACGTGGGAACCAGCACCTTAATGCCCAATTGCGTAGCGCGGGCGTTTGTGTACTGGATCTTACGATCCGCACACAATTTGGACACTTCGGTCCACTTCCCCTTCTCATGGATGTAGATAGGGGGGGGGGGCTTCTGCTTCCGAGGAACAATCGGCGTAGCAGAATTAATAGCCATAGGGCTAGTAGGGCGACTGGGGACAGTCGAGGCCTCGGTAGGCGTGAGGTCCACAGGGGACGAAGATCGGGGGGGCACCGTGGAAGCGGGAGGGGGGGTCAAGCGAGCCGCGACAGGCTTCTTGGCCTTGTTGGCCTTTGCGCTACGCCCCTTCTTGCGCTTGCCCGCAACCAATTGGTACTCCTCCTCAGAGGAGGAGGGGGAGGAGGAAAGATCATCCTCTGAGCCCTCACATGAGGAAAAAGAGGCAACCACCTCCATCACCTCCGAAGAGGGTGACGGAGAAGGTGGTGCCCGTGTCGGAGATAATGTTCGTGCCCCTAGGGGCGTAGAAGTAAGATTGACCCCCTCAGCATTCTGGGGGGTCAATGGGGGAGTGGAGAAAATTGTCGGAAATATGTCCGAGAGGACACTGCCGTACTTCTCGACCAAGGTCGGGTTTGACGACAGCGCCTCTTTAACGAAGCCTAAAAGTAGGCTCTCCATAATGGAGGAAAAACGCGAGGGAGGGGAGAAGAACCTAAGCTCCTAGACACGCCCCGAGGCGACACGTAAAACGTGAGCACCCCGGGCGGACAGTTCCCCAAAGGTGAACCCACCCGTGAGTTTTTCGTAACGCAACCACCGAGAAGAAAAACACAAACAAACTCGGCAGTTATGGCGAAATCTGTCCGATGGCCAGAAGGGCCCTAGACCAACCTAACTCCCCGGGGGGGTAAGCCCGGGGATGTGTTCACCCCCTGTCGGGTGACACAGGGGGGTGAGTGACTAGGGTGTACCCTAAGCTAGTAAACCCGTCACCAATCTCAATGTGTGACGGGGCCCTATGGGTCTTTCGACCGATCCGGGCCGTTGGGGTAGACACACCCAACCGTCCCGGGTGCAGCTAAAGAGAACGGGTTAGAAAGTAAGAGGGCGACTAGGAGATCCCCCAAGGCCGCTACCTCAAACCCTTCCAACTAACTGCCGACCCCTGAGGGGGGTGGGCGGGGTGGGTCGGGTCACCACCCACTTGGGTTCGTTGGCACCGTTAGGTATCCCCCAAGTACCACCGAAAATTTGGTGGATTTAGCCCTTAAGGGGCCAAAGTTACAACAAGTGTTGTAACTGTGGGAAGACGCACTCGCGGACCGATGACGAGCCGGCCGGCAAGTGACTGTTGAGACCTCTACAAGTGCTGGGCACTCGTAGACGCCTAAACAAGGCAGTCTACGCCGCTACAACAAGTGCGTAGCACTCGCGTAGCAGCGATGACGTAAACTCGTAGCCGAGCTACGAGGAGGCGGGGTTTCGCGGTCTACGCGGCTACACCGTAGCGCGGGCGGCTACGAATAGTCGAGAGCGAGACAGCGCAGGTGCGAGGAGGACAGCGATAGTGGACGGTCGTGAGTAGTATTGCACGGGTGTGCGCTACGGCTCGCGGCAGCGGAATGATGTTTTGACCCGCTAACGCACATTTCGGTCCTATTTATACCGTGGGCAACTTGCAGCAAGCACCGGCGCGCCCTCTACGGTACGTTTTTTTTTTCGAACTAACTAAACTTTGTAAATTATCCGCTGGCGTTGCTTGAAGTGAGTCACGATTACGTCACCAAGTGCTCAGCGTTCGAAAAAAACGGCGGCCCGCCGCGCGCCATACGGCCGGGCTCATAAATTATTTTTTTGTTTACGTTTTATAAACAAAGGACGCTTCGAGTAATGTTTTTGTTCAAGCCTATGAATGACTCTTTCAAGTGGTGTCAAGTGTTTGTTAGTATTTCGTTTCAAATTTATTATACTTAGCGATAAACATTGACTGTAGTTGAAAAAAACAATATGTGGTGAATAAATCGTCAAGAATATTAAATAAGTAATTGCAATTTCTTTTCATTTCTTTCTTTTACCACTGTAAATAACAGCTTAGATATAAGGAAAGATACATGTGAATTACAGCCATGTAAACTTGTTATTTATGTTATTAAGTCCTTGTTGACATAGTTTTAACCATTTATAAGATTATAAGAACCTTATTGCTCACATATTAACGTAAAGAAACTATTTTGTTTACTGTTTGGTGCCTAGCACATAAGTTATTAATGTTCAACTCGTTATGTACATGTAAAACGTGGATAATGTAAAGATATAGCCTAGATATATAAAGATATGACCTTGTAAGTCTAACTTCAACCTAATATGTATTAGATTTTAACATTAGCAAGTAAATAACTGCATGTTTGAAACTCATTTAAGTAAATAAAGCTGCTTTACATACACTCACACACATGCATGAATATTAGTCGCCTCTGATTGGCTCGTCATAAGTTGCCTCATTTTATCACTGCCGCGCGTGGCGCTAAGGTGAAATATTATATAAACAGCACGTCTAAATTCACACATTCATTATTCGCTCGACCGCTGCTGACAACACACAACAGAAGAAACGTTCATCTCTCCTCTACACTCTACACGCACCTACACTCCACATCGCAGCATTTATATGAAGAAATCGTCTTTTATTTATCATCCTGAAATCTACCTATGGTTTGCAGTCTACAAAGTCAGGCGTAGCGCTGTGCTGAAAAAGCCTGCGCCTTTCAATGGTCCTTCTCGGCCGGATCACTGTGTCAAGCTTTCAAGAAAGAAAAGTCAAGTTTTCGTCATTCAAGCAAGAAGTTATCAAGTTCTCTGCACGAATCTTTCAAGAAAGAAAAGTTCCGGTTTAATTCAAGAAAGAAACAAGTACGCGCGAGTGTTAGTAGTCGGTTTTGCCTAACCGCTGCTAATTACTTGGAAGCAATCACCTTCACACGTACGTGGCC
>CATKRU010000015.1:0-61869 GCA_949774965.1 Diarsia brunnea
CTAACCTAACCTAACCTAACCTAACCTAACCTAACCTAACCTAACCTAACCTAACCTAACCTAACCTAACCTAACCTAACCTAACCTAACCTAACCTAACCTAACCTAACCTAACCTAACCTAACCTAACCTAACCTAACCTAACCTAACCTAACCTAACCTAACCTAACCTAACCTAACCTAACCTAACCTAACCTAACCTAACCTAACCTAACCTAACCTAACCTAACCTAACCTAACCTAACCTAACCTAACCTAACCTAACCTAACCTAACCTAACCTAACCTAACCTAACCTAACCTAACCTAACCTAACCTAACCTAACCTAACCTAACCTAACCTAACCTAACCTAACCTAACCTAACCTAACCTAACCTAACCTAACCTAACCTAACCTAACCTAACCTAACCTAACCTAACCTAACCTAACCTAACCTAACCTAACCTAACCTAACCTAACCTAACCTAACCTAACCTAACCTAACCTAACCTAACCTAACCTAACCTAACCTAACCTAACCTAACCTAACCTAACCTAACCTAACCTAACCTAACCTAACCTAACCTAACCTAACCTAACCTAACCTAACCTAACCTAACCTAACCTAACCTAACCTAACCTAACCTAACCTAACCTAACCTAACCTAACCTAACCTAACCTAACCTAACCTAACCTAACCTAACCTAACCTAACCTAACCTAACCTAACCTAACCTAACCTAACCTAACCTAACCTAACCTAACCTAACCTAACCTAACCTAACCTAACCTAACCTAACCTAACCTAACCTAACCTAACCTAACCTAACCTAACCTAACCTAACCTAACCTAACCTAACCTAACCTAACCTAACCTAACCTAACCTAACCTAACCTAACCTAACCTAACCTAACCTAACCTAACCTAACCTAACCTAACCTAACCTAACCTAACCTAACCTAACCTAACCTAACCTAACCTAACCTAACCTAACCTAACCTAACCTAACCTAACCTAACCTAACCTAACCTAACCTAACCTAACCTAACCTAACCTAACCTAACCTAACCTAACCTAACCTAACCTAACCTAACCTAACCTAACCTAACCTAACCTAACCTAACCTAACCTAACCTAACCTAACCTAACCTAACCTAACCTAACCTAACCTAACCTAACCTAACCTAACCTAACCTAACCTAACCTAACCTAACCTAACCTAACCTAACCTAACCTAACCTAACCTAACCTAACCTAACCTAACCTAACCTAACCTAACCTAACCTAACCTAACCTAACCTAACCTAACCTAACCTAACCTAACCTAACCTAACCTAACCTAACCTAACCTAACCTAACCTAACCTAACCTAACCTAACCTAACCTAACCTAACCTAACCTAACCTAACCTAACCTAACCTAACCTAACCTAACCTAACCTAACCTAACCTAACCTAACCTAACCTAACCTAACCTAACCTAACCTAACCTAACCTAACCTAACCTAACCTAACCTAACCTAACCTAACCTAACCTAACCTAACCTAACCTAACCTAACCTAACCTAACCTAACCTAACCTAACCTAACCTAACCTAACCTAACCTAACCTAACCTAACCTAACCTAACCTAACCTAACCTAACCTAACCTAACCTAACCTAACCTAACCTAACCTAACCTAACCTAACCTAACCTAACCTAACCTAACCTAACCTAACCTAACCTAACCTAACCTAACCTAACCTAACCTAACCTAACCTAACCTAACCTAACCTAACCTAACCTAACCTAACCTAACCTAACCTAACCTAACCTAACCTAACCTAACCTAACCTAACCTAACCTAACCTAACCTAACCTAACCTAACCTAACCTAACCTAACCTAACCTAACCTAACCTAACCTAACCTAACCTAACCTAACCTAACCTAACCTAACCTAACCTAACCTAACCTAACCTAACCTAACCTAACCTAACCTAACCTAACCTAACCTAACCTAACCTAACCTAACCTAACCTAACCTAACCTAACCTAACCTAACCTAACCTAACCTAACCTAACCTAACCTAACCTAACCTAACCTAACCTAACCTAACCTAACCTAACCTAACCTAACCTAACCTAACCTAACCTAACCTAACCTAACCTAACCTAACCTAACCTAACCTAACCTAACCTAACCTAACCTAACCTAACCTAACCTAACCTAACCTAACCTAACCTAACCTAACCTAACCTAACCTAACCTAACCTAACCTAACCTAACCTAACCTAACCTAACCTAACCTAACCTAACCTAACCTAACCTAACCTAACCTAACCTAACCTAACCTAACCTAACCTAACCTAACCTAACCTAACCTAACCTAACCTAACCTAACCTAACCTAACCTAACCTAACCTAACCTAACCTAACCTAACCTAACCTAACCTAACCTAACCTAACCTAACCTAACCTAACCTAACCTAACCTAACCTAACCTAACCTAACCTAACCTAACCTAACCTAACCTAACCTAACCTAACCTAACCTAACCTAACCTAACCTAACCTAACCTAACCTAACCTAACCTAACCTAACCTAACCTAACCTAACCTAACCTAACCTAACCTAACCTAACCTAACCTAACCTAACCTAACCTAACCTAACCTAACCTAACCTAACCTAACCTAACCTAACCTAACCTAACCTAACCTAACCTAACCTAACCTAACCTAACCTAACCTAACCTAACCTAACCTAACCTAACCTAACCTAACCTAACCTAACCTAACCTAACCTAACCTAACCTAACCTAACCTAACCTAACCTAACCTAACCTAACCTAACCTAACCTAACCTAACCTAACCTAACCTAACCTAACCTAACCTAACCTAACCTAACCTAACCTAACCTAACCTAACCTAACCTAACCTAACCTAACCTAACCTAACCTAACCTAACCTAACCTAACCTAACCTAACCTAACCTAACCTAACCTAACCTAACCTAACCTAACCTAACCTAACCTAACCTAACCTAACCTAACCTAACCTAACCTAACCTAACCTAACCTAACCTAACCTAACCTAACCTAACCTAACCTAACCTAACCTAACCTAACCTAACCTAACCTAACCTAACCTAACCTAACCTAACCTAACCTAACCTAACCTAACCTAACCTAACCTAACCTAACCTAACCTAACCTAACCTAACCTAACCTAACCTAACCTAACCTAACCTAACCTAACCTAACCTAACCTAACCTAACCTAACCTAACCTAACCTAACCTAACCTAACCTAACCTAACCTAACCTAACCTAACCTAACCTAACCTAACCTAACCTAACCTAACCTAACCTAACCTAACCTAACCTAACCTAACCTAACCTAACCTAACCTAACCTAACCTAACCTAACCTAACCTAACCTAACCTAACCTAACCTAACCTAACCTAACCTAACCTAACCTAACCTAACCTAACCTAACCTAACCTAACCTAACCTAACCTAACCTAACCTAACCTAACCTAACCTAACCTAACCTAACCTAACCTAACCTAACCTAACCTAACCTAACCTAACCTAACCTAACCTAACCTAACCTAACCTAACCTAACCTAACCTAACCTAACCTAACCTAACCTAACCTAACCTAACCTAACCTAACCTAACCTAACCTAACCTAACCTAACCTAACCTAACCTAACCTAACCTAACCTAACCTAACCTAACCTAACCTAACCTAACCTAACCTAACCTAACCTAACCTAACCTAACCTAACCTAACCTAACCTAACCTAACCTAACCTAACCTAACCTAACCTAACCTAACCTAACCTAACCTAACCTAACCTAACCTAACCTAACCTAACCTAACCTAACCTAACCTAACCTAACCTAACCTAACCTAACCTAACCTAACCTAACCTAACCTAACCTAACCTAACCTAACCTAACCTAACCTAACCTAACCTAACCTAACCTAACCTAACCTAACCTAACCTAACCTAACCTAACCTAACCTAACCTAACCTAACCTAACCTAACCTAACCTAACCTAACCTAACCTAACCTAACCTAACCTAACCTAACCTAACCTAACCTAACCTAACCTAACCTAACCTAACCTAACCTAACCTAACCTAACCTAACCTAACCTAACCTAACCTAACCTAACCTAACCTAACCTAACCTAACCTAACCTAACCTAACCTAACCTAACCTAACCTAACCTAACCTAACCTAACCTAACCTAACCTAACCTAACCTAACCTAACCTAACCTAACCTAACCTAACCTAACCTAACCTAACCTAACCTAACCTAACCTAACCTAACCTAACCTAACCTAACCTAACCTAACCTAACCTAACCTAACCTAACCTAACCTAACCTAACCTAACCTAACCTAACCTAACCTAACCTAACCTAACCTAACCTAACCTAACCTAACCTAACCTAACCTAACCTAACCTAACCTAACCTAACCTAACCTAACCTAACCTAACCTAACCTAACCTAACCTAACCTAACCTAACCTAACCTAACCTAACCTAACCTAACCTAACCTAACCTAACCTAACCTAACCTAACCTAACCTAACCTAACCTAACCTAACCTAACCTAACCTAACCTAACCTAACCTAACCTAACCTAACCTAACCTAACCTAACCTAACCTAACCTAACCTAACCTAACCTAACCTAACCTAACCTAACCTAACCTAACCTAACCTAACCTAACCTAACCTAACCTAACCTAACCTAACCTAACCTAACCTAACCTAACCTAACCTAACCTAACCTAACCTAACCTAACCTAACCTAACCTAACCTAACCTAACCTAACCTAACCTAACCTAACCTAACCTAACCTAACCTAACCTAACCTAACCTAACCTAACCTAACCTAACCTAACCTAACCTAACCTAACCTAACCTAACCTAACCTAACCTAACCTAACCTAACCTAACCTAACCTAACCTAACCTAACCTAACCTAACCTAACCTAACCTAACCTAACCTAACCTAACCTAACCTAACCTAACCTAACCTAACCTAACCTAACCTAACCTAACCTAACCTAACCTAACCTAACCTAACCTAACCTAACCTAACCTAACCTAACCTAACCTAACCTAACCTAACCTAACCTAACCTAACCTAACCTAACCTAACCTAACCTAACCTAACCTAACCTAACCTAACCTAACCTAACCTAACCTAACCTAACCTAACCTAACCTAACCTAACCTAACCTAACCTAACCTAACCTAACCTAACCTAACCTAACCTAACCTAACCTAACCTAACCTAACCTAACCTAACCTAACCTAACCTAACCTAACCTAACCTAACCTAACCTAACCTAACCTAACCTAACCTAACCTAACCTAACCTAACCTAACCTAACCTAACCTAACCTAACCTAACCTAACCTAACCTAACCTAACCTAACCTAACCTAACCTAACCTAACCTAACCTAACCTAACCTAACCTAACCTAACCTAACCTAACCTAACCTAACCTAACCTAACCTAACCTAACCTAACCTAACCTAACCTAACCTAACCTAACCTAACCTAACCTAACCTAACCTAACCTAACCTAACCTAACCTAACCTAACCTAACCTAACCTAACCTAACCTAACCTAACCTAACCTAACCTAACCTAACCTAACCTAACCTAACCTAACCTAACCTAACCTAACCTAACCTAACCTAACCTAACCTAACCTAACCTAACCTAACCTAACCTAACCTAACCTAACCTAACCTAACCTAACCTAACCTAACCTAACCTAACCTAACCTAACCTAACCTAACCTAACCTAACCTAACCTAACCTAACCTAACCTAACCTAACCTAACCTAACCTAACCTAACCTAACCTAACCTAACCTAACCTAACCTAACCTAACCTAACCTAACCTAACCTAACCTAACCTAACCTAACCTAACCTAACCTAACCTAACCTAACCTAACCTAACCTAACCTAACCTAACCTAACCTAACCTAACCTAACCTAACCTAACCTAACCTAACCTAACCTAACCTAACCTAACCTAACCTAACCTAACCTAACCTAACCTAACCTAACCTAACCTAACCTAACCTAACCTAACCTAACCTAACCTAACCTAACCTAACCTAACCTAACCTAACCTAACCTAACCTAACCTAACCTAACCTAACCTAACCTAACCTAACCTAACCTAACCTAACCTAACCTAACCTAACCTAACCTAACCTAACCTAACCTAACCTAACCTAACCTAACCTAACCTAACCTAACCTAACCTAACCTAACCTAACCTAACCTAACCTAACCTAACCTAACCTAACCTAACCTAACCTAACCTAACCTAACCTAACCTAACCTAACCTAACCTAACCTAACCTAACCTAACCTAACCTAACCTAACCTAACCTAACCTAACCTAACCTAACCTAACCTAACCTAACCTAACCTAACCTAACCTAACCTAACCTAACCTAACCTAACCTAACCTAACCTAACCTAACCTAACCTAACCTAACCTAACCTAACCTAACCTAACCTAACCTAACCTAACCTAACCTAACCTAACCTAACCTAACCTAACCTAACCTAACCTAACCTAACCTAACCTAACCTAACCTAACCTAACCTAACCTAACCTAACCTAACCTAACCTAACCTAACCTAACCTAACCTAACCTAACCTAACCTAACCTAACCTAACCTAACCTAACCTAACCTAACCTAACCTAACCTAACCTAACCTAACCTAACCTAACCTAACCTAACCTAACCTAACCTAACCTAACCTAACCTAACCTAACCTAACCTAACCTAACCTAACCTAACCTAACCTAACCTAACCTAACCTAACCTAACCTAACCTAACCTAACCTAACCTAACCTAACCTAACCTAACCTAACCTAACCTAACCTAACCTAACCTAACCTAACCTAACCTAACCTAACCTAACCTAACCTAACCTAACCTAACCTAACCTAACCTAACCTAACCTAACCTAACCTAACCTAACCTAACCTAACCTAACCTAACCTAACCTAACCTAACCTAACCTAACCTAACCTAACCTAACCTAACCTAACCTAACCTAACCTAACCTAACCTAACCTAACCTAACCTAACCTAACCTAACCTAACCTAACCTAACCTAACCTAACCTAACCTAACCTAACCTAACCTAACCTAACCTAACCTAACCTAACCTAACCTAACCTAACCTAACCTAACCTAACCTAACCTAACCTAACCTAACCTAACCTAACCTAACCTAACCTAACCTAACCTAACCTAACCTAACCTAACCTAACCTAACCTAACCTAACCTAACCTAACCTAACCTAACCTAACCTAACCTAACCTAACCTAACCTAACCTAACCTAACCTAACCTAACCTAACCTAACCTAACCTAACCTAACCTAACCTAACCTAACCTAACCTAACCTAACCTAACCTAACCTAACCTAACCTAACCTAACCTAACCTAACCTAACCTAACCTAACCTAACCTAACCTAACCTAACCTAACCTAACCTAACCTAACCTAACCTAACCTAACCTAACCTAACCTAACCTAACCTAACCTAACCTAACCTAACCTAACCTAACCTAACCTAACCTAACCTAACCTAACCTAACCTAACCTAACCTAACCTAACCTAACCAACGAAATTTTGACCAAAACATCGATATCTACGGTTTTCAGTGCGCGTTTTTCGAGCTGTTTTCAGCATATTTCGACTGGAGTAGTGTTCCGGCTACTCCCTGACCAATTTGAAACGACCGCACGCACAAAAAATTTCCACCCTCCGACACTTAGAAAAATTTTCAAAATTTTTATACGAAATTCGTTCATAACAAATCCAGATTTTAATTTTCTTTTGTTTTAAAAATTTTATTTAGTCTCAGTTATAGTCAGCTACCATCCCTGCGCTGAAGGTTGCGATCCGTAGCCCGAAGCCCAGACTGGGGGTTGATTATCTACATTTTTATCCCAAAAAACTGGTTTTTCGGGGATAACTCAAAAATTTTCTTTTAACGACAGTAAACTTTTTTCCAAATTCAGCTAGCCGGCGCCGAGACGCGTCTTTTGACGTATCGCACGTGCCCCTAGCTCGCAAAAAATTTTGCCCACCCTCCCACCCTCTGTTCTATAGGAAGGGTGTAAACGGAGAGAGGTCGGCAAAATTCTCAAAAATTTTATTTTGCTCTGGTCGTTTTACTCTTTTTTCGGAGTGGAGAAATTTTATTTTTAAGTAATTTGACTAATAAATATTGTTGTGACAGTCGTTCTAGTGAACGACTATAATTAATTATTTGACTATTTTCTTTATTTATTTGATTTTATTGTTTATTTATTTATGTGTTCCCCTCTTTACAGGGACACAGAACTATCCGGTGTCCTCTAATAATTTTATTTCTTCTCAGTAGTGAATATTGGTTTTATTGACCCCCTCTTTACAGGGGTCCATTCGTATAGCTATTGCTACAAATCCGAATATGTTTCGCACCCCTTCCGCTACCTTGAGGACAATGGGCTCCGGAAGTTCGCCGCGATCATCGGAGAAGGCGGGACCTTCTGACGCGAGAAGGAGAATCTCCTTTGGAGACGACACTCCGTCCACGCGTCAGGAGGGCCCTGCCACGTCGTCGGCGACGCGCCGAACTTCTGTGAGTGCCGCAACACCGCTCAAGAAGCCGGAGGCCGGGTACCGCAGTCGCACTGCGGAGGCGCGAGCTTGCCTGAATAAGGCTAAGCTTAACTTGGGCAACTCGCGCAACCTCAGGACGGATATAAAGGCTGCGGTGCTCGAGGCCATAAACCGGCTCTATGAGTTGGTGAAGGAGTCGGAAGAAGACAGAGCTCCTCCCGCGCCTGCACCCGTGCAGGAAATCGTGCCCACCACTGACTGTGTTCCCCACTCCAATCCTGATAGTCTTGCTGGCCAGACTGAGCTCGCCAAGACAATGAAGGAACACATGACCTTAATACGGCAAAACTCTGACGAATTGGTCAAACTGCGAGCCAGTCTGGCCAGCAAGGAATGTTCTGGGGAGAAGACCTACGCGAGTGTTGCGTCCGTGATCAAGAGCCACACTGGGGCACCAACCCTGGAGCGAACGACACTACACTCCGTGGTTGTCTCCTCGACGGAGGTTATGGATACGGGGGACGAAGTACTGGAGAGGATAAGGAAAGTGGTGGACGCAAAGGAGGGCTGGGTGCGGGTCGAGAAAGTTCGGAAAGGGAAAGACAGGAAAATAATAATGGGGTGTGCAACTAAAGAAGAAAGGAGAAAAATTAAGGAGCGATTGGAAGCGGCCGGAGGGAATCTTGTCGTCGAGGAAGTGACAAACCGGGACCCACTTCTGGTTCTTAGGGATGTGTTGTCGGTGCACAGCGACGATGACGTACTGACTGCCCTCAAGAACCAGAACCGGGAGATTTTTCACGACCTCGGCGACAGGGATCAGAGAGTGTCGGTGAGGTTTAGGAGAAAGACGAGAAACCCGTTCACAAGCAGCATTGTGTTGAGTGTCTCCCCCACGATCTGGAGACGTGCACTCGAAGGAGGCAAGGTCAGAATTGATCTCCAGAGAGTGCGCGTCGAGGACCAGACGCCTCTGGTGCAGTGCACCCGATGTCTTGCATACGGCCACGGCAAACGTCATTGTACAGAGCCAGCCGACCTATGCAGCCACTGCGGCGGTCCACACGTTAGGGTGGACTGCCCTGATAAACTAGTTGGCGAAAAAGCGGTGTGTTTAAACTGCACCAGAGCCAAGCTGGGGGAGCAACAGCACAATGCGTTTAGCAATGACTGCCCGATACGCAAGAAGTGGGACGCATTTGCCAGAGCGTCAATAGCTTATTGCTAAAGATGGCGATGCGCCCACTTCAAAGCATACAAAGAGAGCCACCACTTCGACACAACGTAGACCAATCAAGCGAACCACTGGGGTTCGCAAAAGTAAAAACCTTAAACTGAGTCAGTTTCATGAGAAACTGGCCCAGGTTATGCGAGACTTGAAGTTAGCCCTAGTTGGGTCGACAAGTTGTGTCGAACCTGATTCTAAGTATCGTTATTTGTTAAAATTTAGTATTAAAAAAGTGTGTTATTCAAGTTTTAAAATAAAATTATTAGACATAAAAATTAATAAGTTAGGATTAAAACATTTGATATTAATCTGTATATTAAATATAAGGGAAAGATATCAAATATATAAAACAACTAGCATTTAAAAGGAAAAAATAAGAACCATTATAAATTAAAAGTAGAAATAGTACACTGTTATAAGCGTTAGGGTAAGACATTGATGTAAATATATAGATAATCGCAATTAATATTTTAAGAACATAGATATTTTATTAGAATGTAGTATATAAAGTTATAGATAATATCAAAGAATATAAACATATAGTAACAAGAATAGTATACAATATAAAAATTAAATTTAAGAACAGTACCTACAGTTATATAAAAATGGAAATATAAATAGTTTTAAATTTAAAAGTCAAATCATAACCAAACAGAGCGTGGTCTACTCGGCCTTCTAAACTTCACCGAAAACAAGGCAAAACTCTGAAAACGAAGGGCTCTAACCATGTTAGAGGAACACTGGTGGGGCAGGAGTGTGGTTTTAGCCGGTTCGAGTCCGGCACTACCTCGACTATCTCACAGCCTGTGAGGTAGTCGAGGTGTCCGTGGGGATTTCCCACTCCTGCCAAAACAAAAAAAAAAAAAAAAAAAAAAAAAAAACCTAACCTAACCTAACCTAACCTAACCTAACCTAACCTAACCTAACCTAACCTAACCTAACCTAACCTAACCTAACCTAACCTAACCTAACCTAACCTAACCTAACCTAACCTAACCTAACCTAACCTAACCTAACCTAACCTAACCTAACCTAACCTAACCTAACCTAACCTAACCTAACCTAACCTAACCTAACCTAACCTAACCTAACCTAACCTAACCTAACCTAACCTAACCTAACCTAACCTAACCTAACCTAACCTAACCTAACCTAACCTAACCTAACCTAACCTAACCTAACCTAACCTAACCTAACCTAACCTAACCTAACCTAACCTAACCTAACCTAACCTAACCTAACCTAACCTAACCTAACCTAACCTAACCTAACCTAACCTAACCTAACCTAACCTAACCTAACCTAACCTAACCTAACCTAACCTAACCTAACCTAACCTAACCTAACCTAACCTAACCTAACCTAACCTAACCTAACCTAACCTAACCTAACCTAACCTAACCTAACCTAACCTAACCTAACCTAACCTAACCTAACCTAACCTAACCTAACCTAACCTAACCTAACCTAACCTAACCTAACCTAACCTAACCTAACCTAACCTAACCTAACCTAACCTAACCTAACCTAACCTAACCTAACCTAACCTAACCTAACCTAACCTAACCTAACCTTTTTTTTTTTTTTTTTTTTTTTTTTTTTTTTTTTTTTTTTGACGCTGGGAAAAAATGCATTACGCATACCCTTCCGCCGGGGGACGGGAGGGGTATGTGGGACTCCCCGGGCGAACCCGGTATACCCACTAAAACGACCCAGCGGCATTCCCGCTTCGTCATAGTGGAGGGGAACTGGGAAACTGGCATAGCCTTTGCTACCAGTCCCCCGCCGACGAATGCAAGGCGGACCCCTCCCACCCTCACGGCACGGGTAGGGGAGGGGGGCCAGGAACGGCAGGCGGAGGTGACGGAGTGCAATACAGGCGCAGGCACCCCCGTGCTTGTCGCCCGCCCGTCACCACCTAGAGGAGGGAGGGCACAAAGCCTTCTCCCCCCTCTCCGGCTGCGGAGCGGCGCAGCGAGAGGTCGTCCTCCCGCGCCCGCCCCGCCTCCCCCCTCTGCGAGAGCAAGCACCCGCAGAGGGAGGCTACCGCTGACCAGGCCTCCTCGCAACCCAGCACGCCGGGAAGCGGGAGGTCCGGTCCTACCACCGCGGCGAGACCGCGGCCAGTATTTCGCCGTGTGCCGCGCGACGGCCCACGGAGCGGACCCACCGGACGGTACGCGATTAGTAATTCACTCCTCGAAGCCCTCGGGGAGCGAGTCAGGGCCGGGGCCCCTCCCCCATCCCGGACCACGGCCATTCGCTACGCTCACAATCACGTCTGATGGGCAGACGCGTATCAGAGCGCAACGAACGCCGCGATCCAAGATGAAGGAGGAACCCCAACCCCGATCCACTCCCCGAGAACTTCGAGGAGCGAATCACCAACCACGCACCGCCCGATGAGCCCGCCCCGCGAGCCATCGCACTACACACGACGAAATAACCCCGCCCAGAATATTAGCCACGACAGTACCATTCCCCGAGGAATAAGAATTTCTTCTCATTCCTCGAGGAAGGATACTGCCGCGCCCAGGGTGCACCGGCCCAGCAGCTGCTCTTCCCTCCAGACGTATCGAGAGGGACCAGCAACCATTGGACACACGTGGAGGAATTCTGACGCACCCCAACCTAACCTAACCTAACCTAACCTAACCTAACCTAACCTAACCTAACCTAACCTAACCTAACCTAACCTAACCTAACCTAACCTAACCTAACCTAACCTAACCTAACCTAACCTAACCTAACCTAACCTAACCTAACCTAACCTAACCTAACCTAACCTAACCTAACCTAACCTAACCTAACCTAACCTAACCTAACCTAACCTAACCTAACCTAACCTAACCTAACCTAACCTAACCTAACCTAACCTAACCTAACCTAACCTAACCTAACCTAACCTAACCTAACCTAACCTAACCTAACCTAACCTAACCTAACCTAACCTAACCTAACCTAACCTAACCTAACCTAACCTAACCTAACCTAACCTAACCTAACCTAACCTAACCTAACCTAACCTAACCTAACCTAACCTAACCTAACCTAACCTAACCTAACCTAACCTAACCTAACCTAACCTAACCTAACCTAACCTAACCTAACCTAACCTAACCTAACCTAACCTAACCTAACCTAACCTAACCTAACCTAACCTAACCTAACCTAACCTAACCTAACCTAACCTAACCTAACCTAACCTAACCTAACCTAACCTAACCTAACCTAACCTAACCTAACCTAACCTAACCTAACCTAACCTAACCTAACCTAACCTAACCTAACCTAACCTAACCTAACCTAACCTAACCTAACCTAACCTAACCTAACCTAACCTAACCTAACCTAACCTAACCTAACCTAACCTAACCTAACCTAACCTAACCTAACCTAACCTAACCTAACCTAACCTAACCTAACCTAACCTTTTTTTTTTTTTTTTTTTTTTTTTTTTTTTTTTTTTTTTGACGCTGGGAAAAAATGCATTACGCATACCCTTCCGCCGGGGGACGGGAGGGGTATGTGGGACTCCCCGGGCGAAGACTCCCCGGGCGAACCCGGTATACCCACTAAAACGACCCAGCGGCATTCCCGCTTCGTCATAGTGGAGGGGAACTGGGAAACTGGCATAGCCTTTGCTACCAGTCCCCCGCCGACGAATGCAAGGCGGACCCCTCCCACCCTCACGGCACGGGTAGGGGAGGGGGGCCAGGAACGGCAGGCGGAGGTGACGGAGTGCAATACAGGCGCAGGCACCCCCGTGCTTGTCGCCCGCCCGTCACCACCTAGAGGAGGGAGGGCACAAAGCCTTCTCCCCCCTCTCCGGCTGCGGAGCGGCGCAGCGAGAGGTCGTCCTCCCGCGCCCGCCCCGCCTCCCCCCTCTGCGAGAGCAAGCACCCGCAGAGGGAGGCTACCGCTGACCAGGCCTCCTCGCAACCCAGCACGCCGGGAAGCGGGAGGTCCGGTCCTACCACCGCGGCGAGACCGCGGCCAGTATTTCGCCGTGTGCCGCGCGACGGCCCACGGAGCGGACCCACCGGACGGTACGCGATTAGTAATTCACTCCTCGAAGCCCTCGGGGAGCGAGTCAGGGCCGGGGCCCCTCCCCCATCCCGGACCACGGCCATTCGCTACGCTCACAATCACGTCTGATGGGCAGACGCGTATCAGAGCGCAACGAACGCCGCGATCCAAGATGAAGGAGGAACCCCAACCCCGATCCACTCCCCGAGAACTTCGAGGAGCGAATCACCAACCACGCACCGCCCGATGAGCCCGCCCCGCGAGCCATCGCACTACACACGACGAAATAACCCCGCCCAGAATATTAGCCACGACAGTACCATTCCCCGAGGAATAAGAATTTCTTCTCATTCCTCGAGGAAGGATACTGCCGCGCCCAGGGTGCACCGGCCCAGCAGCTGCTCTTCCCTCCAGACGTATCGAGAGGGACCAGCAACCATTGGACACACGTGGAGGAATTCTGACGCACCCCAACCTAACCTAACCTAACCTAACCTAACCTAACCTAACCTAACCTAACCTAACCTAACCTAACCTAACCTAACCTAACCTAACCTAACCTAACCTAACCTAACCTAACCTAACCTAACCTAACCTAACCTAACCTAACCTAACCTAACCTAACCTAACCTAACCTAACCTAACCTAACCTAACCTAACCTAACCTAACCTAACCTAACCTAACCTAACCTAACCTAACCTAACCTAACCTAACCTAACCTAACCGATTGATATCAGCAGTTTTCAGTGCGCGATTTTTGAGCTGTTTTCAGCGTAAATCGACTGGAGTAGTGTTCCGCCTACTCCCTGACCATTTTGAGACGACCGCACGCGCAAAAAATTTTCACCCCCTGACACTTAGAAAATTTTTCGAAATTTTTATAAGGAAATCGTTCATAATAAATCGGATTCAAAACTTTCTTCGCTTTTAAATATTCTATATAGTCTCAGTTGTAGTCAGCTACCATCCCTGAGTTGAAGGCCGCGATCCGTAGCCCGAAGCCCAGATTGGGGGTTGATTACCTTCATTTTTTACCCCAAAAACTGGTTTTTCGGGGATTATTCCAAATTTTTCTTCTAACGTTAATAACTTTTTTCCGTAATTCGGCTAGCCCGCGCGGAGACGCGTTTTTTGACGTATCGCACGTGCGGCTAGCTCGCAAAAAATTTTTTATTTCTATCTCATATATACTACCTAAGAACCGTGAAATCCACCTAAAGGAACGAAAATTTTATTAAAACATTGATATCAGCAGTTTTCAGTGCGCGATTTTTGAGCTGTTTTCAGCGTAAATCGACTGGAGTAGTGTTCCGCCTACTCCCTGACCATTTTGAGACGACCGCACGCGCAAAAAATTTTCACCCCCTGACACTTAGAAAATTTTTCGAAATTTTTATAAGGAAATCGTTCATAATAAATCGGATTCAAAACTTTCTTCGCTTTTAAATATTCTATATAGTCTCAGTTGTAGTCAGCTACCATCCCTGAGTTGAAGGCCGCGATCCGTAGCCCGAAGCCCAGATTGGGGGTTGATTACCTTCATTTTTTACCCCAAAAACTGGTTTTTCGGGGATTATTCCAAATTTTTCTTCTAACGTTAATAACTTTTTTCCGTAATTCGGCTAGCCCGCGCGGAGACGCGTTTTTTGACGTATCGCACGTGCGGCTAGCTCGCAAAAAATTTTTTATTTCTATCTCATATATACTACCTAAGAACCGTGAAATCCACCTAAAGGAACGAAAATTTTATTAAAACATTGATATCAGCAGTTTTCAGTGCGCGATTTTTGAGCTGTTTTCAGCGTAAATCGACTGGAGTAGTGTTCCGCCTACTCCCTGACCATTTTGAGACGACCGCACGCGCAAAAAATTTTCACCCCCTGACACTTAGAAAATTTTTCGAAATTTTTATAAGGAAATCGTTCATAATAAATCGGATTCAAAACTTTCTTCGCTTTTAAATATTCTATATAGTCTCAGTTGTAGTCAGCTACCATCCCTGAGTTGAAGGCCGCGATCCGTAGCCCGAAGCCCAGATTGGGGGTTGATTACCTTCATTTTTTACCCCAAAAACTGGTTTTTCGGGGATTATTCCAAATTTTTCTTCTAACGTTAATAACTTTTTTCCGTAATTCGGCTAGCCCGCGCGGAGACGCGTTTTTTGACGTATCGCACGTGCGGCTAGCTCGCAAAAAATTTTGCCCACCCAACCCGCCCTCTGGTCTATAGCAGGAAGGTGGACTAGGAATTTTCCAAAAATTTATTATTTCCGTTTTTTGTTCCAAACGATTGTCTTAGCCATATCTTTTATTATTTTTGTTTTGACGGGTTTCTGAGACCAAATCTCGAGGCTGGGGAGAAATTTACTGTTAATTTTAATTTTATTCTGACATACATTTTATTTTATTCTGACAATAAGACTGACTCCTAATTTAGGACTTAACTATTTATATTATTAATTTATTTCATTTGATTTATACATTTTTTCTTATTTTAATTGCGACTGAATCCCCCCTTTACAGGGATTTAGTATCGTACGTGTCCCCCGACGACTTTATCCGAAAATGTTCGGCATCGGTATTAGGACACCGGTGACGAAGGAGAAGGCAGTGGAGGAGAGTTTGGTTGGGGAGGGGGCATGCCCAGTGCAAGCGGGCCCTTCAGTGCGGCGCAGTATTGGCGAGTGGGAGGCGGAGAAACAAAACACGGGTAAATCCCGCAAAACCCCTACACCTACCAAAAAGATTACCGTCACCACTCCCCCTAAGAAGGCACTCGTGCCCACTCCCCCCAAACTCAAATCAAAAACTTCAACGAAGCAGCCGGAGAAGGCCCCGGATAGCTCGCCCCGGGAATCGCCTACCGTGAAATACCTGAGTCGAACCACGGAGGCAAAGGCGTGTCTCTCCAGCGCCAAACTCCAACTAGACAGTTCCCGAAACCTAAAGAAGGAGATCAAGGACGCGCTGGTGAAAGCAGTCGATCGGCTTTACCAGCTCGTCAAGGAGGGTGAGCTGGAAAGGGCGAAACCACCCGTGGAGGCAGCCGAACCTGAAAAGGCCCCCAAGGACCTGACACCGGCCGCTGGCGCGCCGACAGAGCTCGTGAAGCAGCTGATGGAGAACCTCCAGCAGCACAAGAAGGCGTTAGAGGAATGCCAGGTGCACACTCGAGTTCTGTCGGAGCACCTTCAACAGGCACCTCGCTTCGTCGCAGGCCAGGGACCCTCGTTCGCGGAGATGGCCGCCGCTCCGAAGCAGCATATCCAAAAGCCCCTTCACTCGGTGGTCGTGTCATCGGTCGATGACAAAGACACCGGGGAAGGAGTTATTGAGAAGCTGAGGACGGCAGTAGACGCCAGGAATGAGGGAACCAGGGTGGAGAGGATGCGGAAAGTGAGGGACCAGAAGGTGGTGGTCGGCTTCAGGACCAGGGAGGAGATGACTCGGGTGACGGAGAGGATAAAAAAGGCAGGAAACCTCATAGTAGAAGAAATTAAAAATAAAGATCCGCTTATCATCCTTAAGGACGTCCTCTCCTGTCACACCGATGTGGAGGTCACCGAGGCGATAAAACGCCAGAACACCCACCTGATCGGAGACTTACCTGCGGATGATGTGAGGATGGGGGTGAAATACCGTCGTAAGACGAGGAACACCCACATGTCTCACATCATCATGCAGGTGTCCCCCTCTGTGTGGCAGAGGCTGACAAATGCGGGTCGAGTGCACATCGACTTGCAGCGGGTGCGTGTGCTGGATCAGTCACCTCTGATACAGTGCACCCGCTGCCTGCGCTTCGGCCATGGTCGCAAATTGTGCACGGAACCCGCTGACCTCTGCACACACTGCGGTGGCCCCCACATGAGGACCGACTGCCCCTCTCGGCTGGCTCTGGAAGCGCCGAAGTGCTTAAACTGTGTGGCCAATAAGCTGGAGAAGACCGAGCACAACGCCTTCGACAGCGAGTGTCCAATTCGCGTTAAGTGGGACGCATTGGCGCGGCTGTCGGTGGCGTATTGCTAAGGGCACCCCAGTGGCACCAGCAGGCAGGGACTCGCCCAGGGATTCCCGATCAGACCCGAACGTGCGCAAGAGTTACCAGGTAATCCAAGCGAATCTGCAGAGAAAGAACCTAGCAACCCAAGAGCTCATGATTGTGGCTAGTGAGCGGAGGGTTGCGTTCGCATTGCTCCAGGAGCCGTATGTGGGTGGGGTTAAGAGGATGCGAGACTACGGGGGAGCGAGAGTGTACCAGTGCGCTGAACAAGGAGGTGGAACTGTGAAGGCGGCAATAGCCGTCTTCGACCAAGATCTCGACGTCTCACAGTGTCCGAAACTCACCACCAACAACATCGTGGTGGTGAGGATCCGTACCAGCGCCTGGGAAATCGCAGTAGTCTCGTATTACTTCGAACCAGACCAGCCCATACAGCCATACCTGGAGCAACTCTTGCAGATTCGCGAGGAAATCGGCCCCACTAGGATAATAATTGGCGGCGACGCCAACGCCAAGAGCACCTGGTGGGGCAGCCTGGTAACAGACAGCAAGGGTGACGAAATGTCGGGAACCCTGGAACAAATGTGCTTGCAGGTACTCAACGTCGGCAACACCCCGACCTTCGACACCGTCAGAGGTAACACCTCGTACAGCAGCTTCGTTGATGTCACAGCGTGCTCAACCGATCTGCTGGACTTGGTGGAGGACTGGCGGGTCGAGGAAGGTCTCACGAGCTCGGACCACAACGGTATTGTTTTCAAAATTAACCTGTTAAAATCAAAAGGAACGAGTGTTAAGGGAACCACGAGAGTCTATAATACCAGGAAAGCAAATTGGAGCCAATTTCATACGAAATTGGCCCAATTAAATGCAGAATCAAATATGGACTCGAGTGGTTTCAGTAACATAAATAATAAAACAGATTTAGACATAAAAATAAATAAATACATAGTAAATTTAACACTTACCTGTGAAGAGACAATAATGAAAATAAAAAACAAAACAAAACTTACCATACCGTGGTGGTCCAAGGAGCTCGCTGAGCTGATGTCGGAGGTGAAGACCAAGAGACGCCGCATCCGGTGCGCCGCACCCATCCGGAGGCAACACGTCGTCGATGAGTACCTGCAAGCAAAAGCAAAATATGAGTCCTTAGCCCAAAAAGCGCAGACGGAAGGGTGGAAGGCCTTCTGTCAAAAACAGGATAGGGAAGGAATGTGGGAGGGGATCTACAGGGTCATAGGACGGACCGCCAAAAGGCAAGAGGAGTTGCCGTTGGTAAAGGACGGATCGCCGCTAAGTGCACAGGAGTCGGCTTCGCTGCTGGCCGAGACTTTCTACCCCGCGGACTTAGAGGAGGGAGAAACAGCTTACCACCGTCGGACACGTGAAGCGGCCAGTCGTGCAAACGAGTGGGCGCATGATGAACACCATGACCCGCCGTTTGTACTTCTGGAGCTGAAAACCGCGGTGGAAAGCTTCAACCCGAAGAAGGCTCCCGGGGCGGACGGTCTCACAGCCGATATCTGTGCACAGGCCATATTCCGGGACCCAGAGACGTTCCTAGCACTTGCCAATAAGTGCCTGGAGCTTGGACACTTCCCTGGGGCCTGGAAAGTGGCCACAGTGGTGGTCCTCCGAAAGCCAGGCAAGGACTCCTACACCACCCCTAAATCGTTCAGGCCGATCGGCCTCCTACCAGTCCTAGGCAAAATACTTGAAAAGATGCTCGTAGCTAGGCTCAAGTGGCACCTGATCCCGCGGTTTAGTACTCGCCAGTTTGGTTTTATGCCACAGAAAAGCACCGAAGACTCCCTCTACACCATGATGCAGCACATCAAAGCAAAGCTGAGTCAAAAGAAGCTGATCACTGTTGTGTCATTGGATATAGAGGGAGCCTTCGATAGCGCATGGTGGCCGGCCATAAGAACCAGACTGGCTGAGGAAAAGTGCCCGGTGAATATTAGAAGGTTGCTCGATAGCTACCTGACTGGTAGGAGCGTCGTAGTAAGATACGCGGGCGCCGAGTGTCAGAGGGACACGAACAAGGGGTGTGTGCAGGGATCTATTGGCGGTCCGATTTTGTGGAACCTGGTCCTAGACCCATTGCTGAAGGGGCTAGAGGAGCGTGGCGTCCACTGCCAGGCGTTCGCCGATGATGTTGTGATGATCTTCGACGGTGACACAGCGTTGGAAATCCAGAGGCATGCCAATGCCGCCCTCGAGTATGTTCGGGGGTGGGGCATCGGAAACAAGCTGAAGTTTGCACCGCAAAAAACTTGTGCAATGGTGATAACCAAGAAGCTGAAGTTCGATGTCCCCCTCCTGAGCATGGGCGGGGTAGACATTGGCATGTCTAAGGAAATCAAAATACTGGGGCTCACCGTCGACCACCAGCTCACTTTCAATACCCACGTCGCAAACGTTTGCAGAAAAGCTGTGAACATATACAAACAGCTGGCGCGTGCGGCCAAAGTGAGCTGGGGCCTTAACCCGGAGATCATTCGCACCATCTACACGGCAGCAGTGGAGCCGGTAATTCTATATGCGGCAAGCGCTTGGGCGCCGGCGGCCAAAAAGATCGGAGTGCAGAAAAGCCTCAACACGGTCCAACGAGGATTCGCGCAGAAGCTCTGCAAATCCTACCGCACCGTTTCGCTGAACGCGTCCCTGGTGCTGGCTGGGATACTCCCACTTGACCTCCGAATACAGGAAGCAGCCGCTCTGTACGAGGCAAAGAGGGGGGTGCCGCAGCCAGCACTGGCGGGCAGAGAAGTGGAGCGGGTGGTGGCATTTGCAGAGACTCCACACCCGGCGAAACATATGGCCATGGAGTTCGTGTGCCTGGAGGACCAGGTGCGTGTGGACACACACAATACCCAGTCTGTGAGGGTGTTCACGGACGGCAGCAAGATTGCGGGCAAGGTCGGAGCTGCACTGTCACTTTGGGACGGTGAGGCCGAGATCAAGTCCGTCAAGCTTAGCTTGCCGTCCTACTGCACGGTGTACCAGGCGGAACTTCTGGCCATATGCGTAGCCACGCGCGAAATCCTCAAGCGCAAAGAGGGAACCTTTGGAATCTACAGTGACTCAAAGGCCGCACTTCAGTCAGTCACAAACCAAGGTTCCCTCCACGCCCTGGCCGTGGAGGCGAGAGCGAACGTGGGCGCGGCTTTATCCCAGAGCAAAGATATATCCTTGTTCTGGGTAAAGGCACACGCTGGACTCGTAGGCAACGAACGCGCGGACCACCTCGCGAAGGAAGCTGCACTCCGGTCTAGGAAAAGGCCGGACTATGACCGCTGCCCGGTTTCATTCGTCAAGCGGCAGATCCGTATGGGGTCGCTCGACGAATGGAACCGAAGATACCAGAACGGCGAGACAGCCTCCGTCACAAAAATGTTCCTTCCCGATGCGATCGACGCCCACAAGATCGTGTTAAAAATGAAACCGGCCGCAATACTGACACAGATTTTGACGGGACACGGTGGGTTCTCCGAATACTTGCACCGCTTCAAGTGTAAGGAGAACCCATGGTGTATCTGCGAGCCGAATCAAGTGGAGTCGATCGCACACATCTTGACGGAGTGCCCGGTCTTTGAAGCGGAGCGATATGGTGCTGAGCGGAGACTGGAAACAGCTATATCGGTAAACAATATAAAAAATTTAATGTCAGTCACTAAATTGAGGAAAATATTTCTGGAATACTGCGTAACAATCATAAGTAAAGTTATTTGGCGTAATAAAACAACATAACACTGTGCTTCTCTAAATATGTATATTTCAAAAGTAGAAAAGATATTTGGATGTAAGCATAGTTAATATAATGTAAAATATAGAAGCAAAACAATTTAAAGTAAACTTTTCAAAATTAAAACAAGAGAACTAAATAAATAAAGCAGTAAGAAATAAAATAGTCTCGTAAAGTCTCTGACCACGTCAGAGGGACACCGGAAGGGCAGGAGTGGTTTTTAGTCGGTTCGAGTCCGACACTACCTCGACTATCTCACAGCCTGTGAGGTAGTCGAGGTGTCCGTGGGGATTTCCCACTCCTGCCAAAAAAAAAAAAAAAAAAAAAAAAAAAAAAAAAAAACCTAACCTAACCTAACCTAACCTAACCTAACCTAACCTAACCTAACCTAACCTAACCTAACCTAACCTAACCTAACCTAACCTAACCTAACCTAACCCATCGAAATTTTGACCAAAACATCGATATTTACAGTTTTCAGTGCGTGTTTTTCGAGCTGTTTTCAGCATATTTCGACTAGAGTAGTGTTCCTCCTACTCCCTGACCGTTTTGACACGACCGCACGCGAAAAAAATTTCTACCCCTTAGGACTTAGAAAAATTTTCAAAATTTTTATACTAAAATCGTTGATAATAAATCCATTTTTAAATTTTCTTTTATTCTAATTAATTTATTTAGTGTCAGTTGTGGTCAGCTACCATCCCTGAGTCGAAGGTTGCGATCCGTAGCCCGAGGCCCAGATTGGGGGTTGATTACCTTCATTTTTGCCCCATAAAACTGGTTTTTCGGGGATAATTCCAGAAATTTCTTTTAACGACAGCAAACTTTTTTCAAAATTCAGCTAGCCCGCGCCGAGACGCGTTTTTTGACGTATCGCACGTGCGGCTAGCTCGCAAAAAATTTTTTAATTCTATCACATAGCTCCTACCTAAGTTCAGTGAAAACCACCTAAGGAATCGAAATTTTGACCAAAACATCGATATTTACAGTTTTCAGTGCGTGTTTTTCGAGCTGTTTTCAGCATATTTCGACTAGAGTAGTGTTCCTCCTACTCCCTGACCGTTTTGACACGACCGCACGCGAAAAAAATTTCTACCCCTTAGGACTTAGAAAAATTTTCAAAATTTTTATACTAAAATCGTTGATAATAAATCCATTTTTAAATTTTCTTTTATTCTAATTAATTTATTTAGTGTCAGTTGTGGTCAGCTACCATCCCTGAGTCGAAGGTTGCGATCCGTAGCCCGAGGCCCAGATTGGGGGTTGATTACCTTCATTTTTGCCCCATAAAACTGGTTTTTCGGGGATAATTCCAGAAATTTCTTTTAACGACAGCAAACTTTTTTCAAAATTCAGCTAGCCCGCGCCGAGACGCGTTTTTTGACGTATCGCACGTGCGGCTAGCTCGCAAAAAATTTTTTAATTCTATCACATAGCTCCTACCTAAGTTCAGTGAAAACCACCTAAGGAATCGAAATTTTGACCAAAACATCGATATTTACAGTTTTCAGTGCGTGTTTTTCGAGCTGTTTTCAGCATATTTCGACTAGAGTAGTGTTCCTCCTACTCCCTGACCGTTTTGACACGACCGCACGCGAAAAAAATTTCTACCCCTTAGGACTTAGAAAAATTTTCAAAATTTTTATACTAAAATCGTTGATAATAAATCCATTTTTAAATTTTCTTTTATTCTAATTAATTTATTTAGTGTCAGTTGTGGTCAGCTACCATCCCTGAGTCGAAGGTTGCGATCCGTAGCCCGAGGCCCAGATTGGGGGTTGATTACCTTCATTTTTGCCCCATAAAACTGGTTTTTCGGGGATAATTCCAGAAATTTCTTTTAACGACAGCAAACTTTTTTCAAAATTCAGCTAGCCCGCGCCGAGACGCGTTTTTTGACGTATCGCACGTGCGGCTAGCTCGCAAAAAATTTTGCCCACCCAACCCGCCCTCTGGTCTATAGCAGGAAGGTGGACTGGGAATTATCAAAAATTTATTATTTCCGATTTTTGTCCCAAACGTTTGTTTGGGCCACATATTCCATTATTTTCGGTTTGACGGGTTTCTTAGACCAAATATCGAGGCTGGGGAGAAATTTATACCTTTTATTTAATTAACTTTAATTTATATATACACCTTTACTAGACTAAGTTTTCTTTTTACATATTTTTTACATCTGACGCATACCTCACAATATGATCGGAATAAGGACGCCGGTGAAGAAGGTGGATGATGGCGAGAAATCACCACCCAAATCAATAACATCACCTCCAAACGTTAGACGAAGTGTTGGAGAGTGGGAAGCTGTTAAGCCCACCACTTCAGATCCAACAGTCCCCTTGACCTCCAAACTGACACAGGCTGGCCCCACAAAAGCAGGGCAAAAAGCTCCGCTTTCGCAGGAAAATAAAACCCTCCAAACGCGCACGAAATTAATAGAGGTCCATTCGCCTCCAAGGCCTCAGTATGCGGATCGGTCTTCGGAGGCAAGGGCGTGCTTACTGAAAGCGAAATCGCTGTTGAGCACCTCGCGTAACACCAAGACGGAAATAAAAAATGGTGTTACCGAGGCACTAGACCGTATGCTCCAGCTAGTAAAGGAGGCCGAAAAGGAGGCAAAAACAAAAAATTTGGAAGGGGTGAAGGAGAACACACAGCCCGAAGTTGCCGCCACAGATACCACCTTCTCCTTTAATCTCGAAAAAGACCTGCTAGCAGCGCAAATTCAAGAGCATTCGAAGCTGTTAGCAGAGACCAATAAAAAAATGGAAGAACTTAAGGACGTGATAGAGTCGCAGAAAGACACCCTAAAAAATGGCGTAGCAAGTACGTATGCGAGCGTAACAGCGAACCACAGCGGAAATGCGAACCCAGTGCGGAGTACGCTGCACTCGATTGTGATTACCTCCAAGAACGACGCGGAGAGTGGGGATGAAGTGCTCGATAAGATACGGAAAGCGGTGGATGCCAAAGAGGGATGGGTTAAAGTGGAAAAAGTAAGAAAGGCGAAAGATAGAAAAATTATTATGGGATTTCAGACTAGGGAGGAAAGAAGCAAAATTAAGGGAAAACTGGAAAAGGAAAGTCAGGACCTCCATGTCGAGGAAGTGAAGAACAGGGACCCATTGCTGATCCTCAAGAGTGTCCTCACCATTAACTCAGATGAGGACGTGGTTAAGGGCCTGAGGAATCAAAATGTGGACGTTTTCCACGGCCTCGACAAGGAGGAGGACAGAGTTGAGGTGAAGTATCGGAGGAAAGCCCGGAACCCACACACGAACCACATTGTGGTTAGCGTCTCCCCCACCATCTGGCAAAGGGCCATAAGAATCGGCTGCCTGCACGTAGACCTCCAGCGCGTAAGGGTTGAAGACCAAACCCCGCTGGTTCAGTGTACGCGCTGCCTAGGCTACGGGCATGGCAGACGATTCTGCAAAGAACCGGCGGACTTGTGCAGCCACTGTGGTGGCCCGCATCTGAGATCGGAATGCGCCGACTGGCTGGCGGATGTTCCGCCCAAGTGCCAAAATTGCACAAGAGCCAAGCTCGGGGACGCTAACCACAATGCTTTCAACCCTGACTGCCCAATACGTCGGAAGTGGGACGCCATCGCTAGATCGACGGTGGCGTACTGCTAAGGGCACCCAGGGCAACCCAAACCCCTATAGGGTTATACAGGCTAACCTCCAGAGGAAAAAATTAGCGACAAACGAGCTTCTTACGGAAGCAGTAAAGCGTGGTGTCGCCGTTGCTCTCCTCCAAGAACCATACGTGGGTGGGACCAAGGCTATGAGGAACCACAGGGGCGTCCGGATCTTCCAGAGCACTGACATCGGAGACGGGACTGTAAAGGCCGCAATTGCGGTTTTTGATCAAGATCTTACCGTCACTCAGTACCCGAAACTCACCACAAATAACATCACTGTGGTGGGTATCCGAACCAGTGCCTGGAGGATCACGCTGGTCTCGTTCTACTTTGAGCCAGACCAGCCAATCGGACCTTACCTGGCGCACCTCAAACTGGTGGAAGAAGAAGTTGGTTCCAAGATGTGGCTTATTGGAGGAGATGCAAACGCAAAGAGTACCTGGTGGGGAAGCCTGTCTATCGACCGCAGGGGCGAAGAAGTCTCTGGAGTTCTCGATGAGCTGAGCCTTAACATACTCAACATAGGGGAAATTCCGACTTTCGATACGATCAGAGGGGGGATACGCTACTGCAGCCACGTCGACATCACAGCGTGCTCGACAGACATTCTGGACCTGGTAGACGACTGGAAGGTAGATGAAGGCCTCACGAGCTCGGACCACAACGGCATTGTGTTTAACATAAAACTTCAAAGATCAAAGGGAATCGCAATTAACAGGACAACAAGGTTATTCAACACCAAAAAAGCAAATTGGTCTGAGTTTCGTGAGAAACTCAGACAATTAATGCAAGCAAACAAAATTAATAAATTAGAAATTGACAAATTAAATACAGCCGAACTACTAAACACCATTACAATTAAATATACGGAGGCAATAAAACACGCATGCAACTCATCAATGCCGATGAAGAAGAGTGCTGAAGTACTCACATTGCCGTGGTGGTCCGAGAAACTCGAGAGGTTGAAGAAGAAGGTCGCTACCAGGAAACGCAGAGTCAGGTGTGCTGCTCCAGCCCGAAGATCGAAAGTCGTCGAAGAGTACCTGAAACAGAAAGTTGAGTATGAAACGGAGGCAGCGAAAGCTGAAATTGAGAGTTGGAAGAACTTCTGCGCGCAACAGGATAGAGAAGGGGTTTGGGAAGGAATTTACCGGGTGATAGGAAGGACTAAAGGAAGGGAAGAAGACCAGCTGCTGGTAAAAAATGGGGAGGTGCTAGATTCTAAGGGTTCCGTCGAGCTACTGGCGAACACTTTTTACCCGGAGGATCACTCGGAGAACGACGGTATCTGCCACCGCCTCATCAGAGAAAAGGCAGACACAGTGAATGTTGGAGAGCATGATAACTCATGCGACCCACCATTCACGATGGCCGAAATGATGGCGGCGTGCGGATCCTTCAACGCCAAGAAAGCCCCAGGAGCCGACGGTTTTACCGCAGACATTTGTCGCCAGGCTATTGGAAGTGCCCCTGAGGTAGCGCTGGCACTACTAAACGGCTGTTTGAGGTGCCACCTCTTCCCTAAAGTCTGGAAGGAGGCGACCGTAATCATCTTAAGGAAGCCAGGAAAAGCAGATTACACAACCCCAAAGGCGTACAGACCAATCGGCCTATTGCCGATACTGGGCAAAATCTACGAGAAGATGTTGGTGGCCCGCCTCAAGTTTCATCTGATCCCAAGGATGAGTACTCGCCAGTACGGATTCATGCCCCAAAGAAGCACCGAAGACTCCCTCTATGCACTAATACAGCACATACGCGGCAAGCTTGAAAAAAAGAAAATAGTAGTCGTAGTATCCTTGGATATAGAGGGAGCCTTCGACAGCGCATGGTGGCCAGCCTTAAGGGTCCGTCTGGCTGAGGAAAAGTGTCCAATCGGCTTGAGGAGGGTCATCGACAGCTACCTCGAAGATCGAAAGGTCCGGGTCAGGTACGCAGGTGAGGAGTGCAGCAAGATGACAAAAAAGGGCTGTGTCCAGGGGTCCATTGGGGGACCGATTTTCTGGAATCTCTTGCTGGACCCGCTCTTAAAGAGCTTGGAAGCTAGGGAGGACTATTGCCAAGCTTTTGCAGACGACGTTGTGTTGATCTTCGATGGTGACACTGCGCTGGAGATCGAGGGACGTGCCAATGCCGCCCTCGAACACGTTCGGGCGTGGGGAGTTAATAACAAACTTAAATTTGCACCACAAAAAACTAACGCAATGGTCATTACTCGTAAGTTAAAATACGACACCCCACGCCTGAGCATGGGCGGGACCGACATTGTCATGGCCAACGAGATCAAAATCCTCGGTGTCATCATCGACAAGCAGTTGACATTCAACTCACACGTCGCAAACGTCTGCAGAAGGGCAATAGGAATCCACAAGCAACTAAGCAGGGCAGCAAAGACCAGCTGGGGACTTCGCCCGGAAGTCATAAAAATCATATACGTTGCCACAGTGGAACCAGTAATCCTGTACGCCGCCAGTGTATGGGCCCCAGCCGCCGGGAAGCTAGGGGTGATAAAGCAGTTGGCCGCAGTCCAGCGCGGCATTGCACAAAAACTGTGCAAAGGATACCGGACGATCTCCTTAAACTCCGCGCTAGTGCTGGCTGGAATACTACCCCTCGATCTACGAGTCCGCGAGGCGGCGTCGTTGTACGAGGCCAGGAGGGGTGTGCCTCAGCTAGCACTCGGCGATAGGAGCGTCGAGCAACCTGCCTCAGCAATGGAGGCCCCACACCCTGCGGAGCGCGCTGAGCTGGAACTCGTAAGCCTGGTAAACCAAGAGCAACTAGACGCCCAGAACGAGCTGGAAGTTCGTATTTTCACGGACGGGAGCAAGATTGGGGGCAAAGTTGGAGCGGCCCTGTCCATATGGACGGGTGACGCCGAGACCAAAACTCGTAAGCTTGCTCTCCCCCACTACTCCACCGTTTACCAGGCTGAGCTTCTGGCAATATGCGTCGCAACCAGGGAAATCCTGAAGCACAGTGCGCAATCGTTTGGAATTTTCAGCGACTCTATGGCGGCCCTCCAAACCATCCAAAACCACGACCGGCACCACCCCCTGGCTGTGGAGGTAAGAGCAAACCTGCGATCCCTGACCACCCAAAACAAAGCCGTAACCTTGTTTTGGATTAAAGCTCATGTGGGGCTGGAGGGGAATGAGAGGGCCGACGAACTGGCAAAGAGTGCCGCTGAAAGTTCCAAACGAAAGCCTGACTACGACTTGTGTCCGGTTTCATACGTCAAGCGATGTATTCGAATGGCAACGCTTGACGTGTGGAACCAGAGATACAAGTCTGGAGAGACTGCTGCTATCACAAAACTGTTCTTCCCGGATGCGGTGGCGGCTTACAGGATAGCTAGGAAGTGCAAAATAAGCAGTGTGATAACACAAATAATGACGGGGCACGGTGGGTTCTCCGAATACTTACATCGTTTTAAGTGTAAGGAGAGTCCATCGTGCATCTGTGACCCTGAGACTGCTGAAACGGTGCCGCACGTATTGTTCAGCTGCCCCGTTTTTGATAGAGCAAGACTAGAGGCCGAACACATTCTTGATGCCAAACTAGACGCCGGAAATACCTGGAATATAATGGCAGGTAAAAATAGAGAGCTGTTTCTAGAATACTGTATTAAAATATGCGAACAAGTGATAAAAAGAAATAAAAGTACATAAGAAAACAATGCTTACATAATATTATGCACAATATTAATGTCAAGTATTGATTACAATAGGTGGAAAAAAAAAAAAAAAAAAAAAAAAAAAAAAAAAAAAAAAAAAAAAAAAAAAAAAAAAAAAAAAAAATACAGTATTATCTACTTGCCCATAAATAAAATAAAAGTAAGGTTTGTTAACGTGTAGTGATAGGAATAGAGAATAAGATAGGCTATAAGAACTGGACATCCACGAGTCCCAAGTTATGTAACTAGATATATTATATTATATTATATATATGTGTAATATTGCTTTAAATCCACTAGTACTAGTATTAAATAAATAGTTTAAAAAGAAAGTAGTTATTTAGGAATATAAAATAAAGCAGAAGTTAAAAACATAAATAAGTAAATATAAGAATAGATACACAAGATAGCTGTACAAATCGAAAACCATGCACTGTAAGAAATAGAAATTACAAAATACAAAGAAAGGAAAGAATGAGAAGAACATAAAAATAGATCCAAAAAAAACGCGATGAAAATATAGAAGAGCGAAAACAGGCTCCGATTATGTTGGAGGTAAAAGCATGGGCAGGAGTGGTTTTTAGTCGGTTCGAGTCCGACACTACCTCGACTATCTCACAGCCTGTGAGGTAGTCGAGGTGTCCGTGGGGATTTCCCACTCCTGCCAAAAAAAAAAAAAAAAAAAAAAAAAAAAAAAAAAAAAACCTAACCTAACCTAACCTAACCTAACCTAACCTAACCTAACCTAACCTAACCTAACCTAACCTAACCTAACCTAACCTAACCTAACCTAACCTAACCTAACCTAACCTAACCTAACCTAACCTTTTTTTTTTTTTTTTTTTTTTTTTTTTTGTCGCTGGGAAAAAATGCGTTACGCATACCCTCCCGTCGGGGGACGGAAGGGGTATGTGGGACTCCCCGGGCGAACCCGGTATACCCACTAAAACGACCCAGCGGCATTCCCGCTTCGTCATAGTGGCGGGGGGACTGGGAAACCGGCACAGCCTTTGCTACCAGTCCCCCGCCGACGATATCAAGGCAGACCCCTCACACCCTCACGGGCGTGGGGGGGCGGGAATGACTGACGGAGGTGACGGGTGCAATGCGGGCGCAGGCACCCCCGTGCCTGTCGCCCGCCCGTCACCTAGAGGAGGGAGGGCACGACGCCTTCTCCCCCTTCTCCGTCTGCGGAGCGGCGCAGCGAGAGGGTCGTCCTCCCGCGCCCGCTCCGCCTCCTCCTTCTGCGAGAGTACGTCCTCGCAGAAGGAGGCTACTGCTGACCAGGCCTCCTCGCTCCCCAGCATGGCGTCAACCACGCCGGGAAGCGAGAGGTCTGGTCCGACCACCGCGGTGAGGCCGCAGCGCCGCTCGGACCACGCCGGGCACCCCTCGAGGGTGTGCTGCGCCGTGTCCTCCGCCGCGCCGCATTCGTGGCACGCTGGGGTTTCCTCCCTCCCGATCCGGTGCAGGTGCGATCCGAAGCAGCCATGCCCGGACAACACCTGCACCAGACGGAAAGAGAGGAAACCGTGGGGCCGCTCGAGCCAGCCCTGCAGGACCGGCCCGAGCGCGTCCAACGTCCGGCGACCAAAGGCGGCGCTGGCGAGGTCCTCCGTCCAATGGAGGACGATGGCGTCCTTCGCCTCTCGCCGCACCGCCTCCCGCTCTTCGCCCATCGGGCGCTCACCAAGCGCCCTTCGGCGGGCCGTCCACTCGTACACTCTGGCGAGCACCCACGCCTCCAATTCCCATGGAGGGGTGCCGGCCAGAGCGCACGCCGCCGAGAAGCCCACTGAGCGGTACGCTCTCGCCACCCGCTGTGCAATGGCCCGTTGGGGCCTGCGGATGGCGGTCGCATTCTCCCTCCTATGGAGGGAGTCCGCCCAGATGGGGGCCCCGTAAAGGGCCATGCTCCGCAAAATGCCGGCATAGAGGCGCCGGCACTCTGCCTTTGGCCCCCCCAGGTTTGGGAGGAGCCATGAGAGGGCGTCCGCGGCCTTCAACAGGCGCGTCGACAGCCCGCTGAAATGTGGGCCGAAGCGCCACCTGTCGTCCAGCACCAGCCCCAGATATTTCATCTGGGGCTGGACCCCTATACGGACGCCCTCCACGACGATGTGGGCGTCGGCAGGGCAGCGCTGCCGGGGACCGCGAAAGAACACGGCCTCCGTTTTGTGCAGCGCCACCCTCAATCCCAGGCGGCGGATCCTCTCTGCCACCAAGGATCCGCCAGCCGAGGCCAAAATGGCCGCTTCTCCGAAGCTCCTCCCCCGTGCAGTGAGCAGAGTGTCATCCGCGTAACAGATGACACTCGTGCCCTGGAGGAGGGCTCCCCGCAACAGCCAATCGAATCCGATGTTCCACAAGGGAGGGCCAAGCACCGACCCCTGTGGAACACCGGACTCAGCAGCGTACCGCCTCACCGCACCTGCTTTGTCTACGAGGAGGACCTCTCGGCCCTCCAAGTAGTTTGCCAGCAGGCTCCTAAGGTATTGGGGCACTCCGTGATACCGGAGTGCCTCCAATATCGTCGAGTGGGGGACGGAGTTGAAGGCGTTGGCAATGTCGAATGACACCGCCAGAACTCCGTCCCCCGCCTCCACCGCCTCCTTCACCTGGCCCTTGAGTAGGGCCAGCGCGTCGATCGTCGAACGCCCACGACGGAAGCCGTATTGGGCGTCCGACAGATCCGGCCCTACCCCCCGCAGGTGGCTCTCCAGCCTCCCGGCGACAATCCCCTCGAACAGCTTACCGACCTCATCGAGCAGAACGATGGGCCGGTATGCCGAGGGGGAGTCCACCGGGCGTCCCTCTTTTCGGAGGAGGCACAGCTGCCCCTCCTTCCAGAGTTTCGGGAACCTCCCAGCCGTAAAACACGCGCTGAAAAGTTCCCGAAACCTGTCCTCCATTTGGGAGGCGGCGATCGCCACCACCCTTGCGGGGACGCCGTCCGGTCCGGGGGCGGTCCTCTTCGCGCGGAGGTTCAGAACCCCCGCGTAGAATTCCGCCGCCGTCACCGGGGGGACCTCTGCCTCCGGGGGAGCCGCCCCTTGCGGGGGATCCATTGTTGGAGGGGCGAAGTCGGTCCTGCGCGGAAACAGGGACCGGACCACCCCATCCAACAATGCCGGCTCGAGGGTCTCAGACAGTGGGGGACCATAGGGGCGGAGCTGGTTCCGCGCCGCCTTATACGGCCTCCCATAGGGGTCCCTGTCGAGACCCTCCAGCATCTCGGCCCTCGCCGAGTCCCGCGCAGCGCCCATCGCAGACTTGAGGGCCGCCGTAGCCTCTCGGTAAGAGGCGTACAGGCGGTCCTCCTCTGCCCGGACTCGGTTCTGGGCGCTGCGCCGCCGGCTCCGTGCGTAGGCCCTCCTGGCCGCCACGCAGGTGGCCCGGAGCCCCGCCAGCTCCTCCGTCCACCAGTACACGGCGCGACGGGGAGGCGGACGGCGTGACCGAGGCATGCTGGAGTTGCACACCTCGGTCAAGGACCCCCTGAGCCGCACCGCTGCGGCGTCAACGTCCGGGACCTCCTCGACAGGGGGAGGCGACAGCCAGTCCTGGAGGAAGGCGGCCTCCTTGGCTGCCTCCCGGTCCAGGCGGGTGAGTGCCCACCGCGGGAAGGGAGATTGCCCAGCTCGGGCCGTCCCCCCTCCCCGCTGTGTGGAGATGTCGAACCGCACGTAACGGTGGTCCGACAAGGTCTCCACCAGCTCCACCCGCCAATTCACGACGCGGGCGGCCAGCGCGGGGGTGGCAAACGACACGTCCACCACCGACCCGCCCTGTTGCCGCACACACGTGTGGACCGCCCCCCTGTTGAGGAGGGACACACCGCACGAGGCCGCCCAAAACTGGACGGCGCGTCCCCGGACGTTGCACCCGGCGGCCGGGTTGCCCCAGGCCACCGACTTGGCGTTTAGGTCGCCGAGCACCACGACCTGGCGTGGTGCCGCCCTCCCTACGACAGCAGTGAGGATCTCTAAGAAATCCTCAAAGTCCGAGAGAGGGCGGTTTGGGGAGAAATACACTCCCACCATCGCTATCTCTCCCCACGCGGCGGCCACGTATCCCGGTCCCCTCTCTAAGAGCGAGAGGGGAGGGGAGTCTGTGGAAGACCGCGCCACCAACGCCACTAGGCCATCCCGGTCGCCCAGCCAACGGCCAGGGACCGAGTAGGGTTCGGCGACCACCACCAAGTCCACCAACCACTCAGCCATGGTCTGCATCAGCAGATCCTGGGCTGTCCTGCAGTGGTTGGCGTTCGCCTGAAGGATGCGATGTTCGACTCTGGCCATTAGTCGGACATCGCACCCTCCTCCGCAGCCGCCGCAGGAACGGCGGTGTTTGCGGCAACAGCAGGCGCAGTCGGCGCCTGCGCTTTGCCACGCTTAGGGGGGGGATTGCACTTCCCTCCCTTCATGACGTGGCATGCCCGGCGGCCACTGGCGGCACACACCGCGCAGTGCGGCGTGGCAGCCTGGCAGGAGGAGGCTTTGTGGCCCTCCTTGCCGCAGCGGTAGCATGTGTCCGACCGATCCACCTTGGACGGACACAGGGGCCGGGTGTGGCCGATGCCGAAGCACCGGAAACACCTCAGAGGCTGGTCCTCGAGTACCCTAACGGCACCCGAGCTAAAGCCGACTTGAAGCCGTCCTTTTGCAAGGACGGCTTTGGCGGCTGCGATTGGGCACTCGAGGCGGATTGTGCCCATTCCGCCGCGGCCGGGCCTTATGTCCCGGCCTTGGACCGCCGCTGCGCCACAGCCCCCTACCGCTGCGACCGCCGCCACTACCTCCTCCTTGGTGACGGAGTCATCCAACTCCGTCACTTCTATGACCGCCGACTTGACCGGCCGGGCCACCCTCGCCGAGTCCGCGATGACCTCTTGCAGCTTTGCTGCGAAGAGGTCCGCGTGGGCACTCCCCTCGGCCCCCGGGAACTCGAAGATACGAGCCCCGGCTTGGGTCCGCCGGCAGGACACATTGCCGATCCCTAATTGGGCGGGATCGGCGTTTGCACGCGCCCGCACCAGGATGGAGGCATAGGTCTCCCCTCGCCCCGCAGCCTCCGTGGTGAGTGTCACCACGACGGCCGCGGTCTTCGGGGGGACCAGCTGCCCCTTCCCCTTCCCTGTCCCTTTTTTTTTAGCGGGGACGGCAGGCGCGGCAGGGTTGGCAGGGACGGCCGTTGCCGACTTCTTCCCCTTCCCTTTGCCCTTCCCCTTACGGCCCACTTTCGTCCACTCGTTGGAAGGAGTGGTCGAAGGGAGAAGGGCATCTTCCACCTGGGTTGAAGACGGCCCCGGCTCAGACCGCTTCTTGTCCGTCTGGGTTGAGGACGGCCCCGGCTCAGACCGCCTCTCATCCGCCGCAAGCGGCGGTCGGAGGCGCTTCTCCGGCAGGAGCCGGTCCTCAATGCCTGCTAGGCAGGCCCTCGTGAAGGCCCTCTCCTCCATTACTACCTTGCGGATGATATCCTCAAGGTTGGAGGAGGGGCCCTCTGCTGCAGGCCTCGCCTTGGCCTGTTGTGGCCGGGCCGAGGCAGCGCCATCTGCCACAGGGCTCGCCTCGGCCTGCTGTGGCCGGGCCGTGGCTTCAGCTAGCTTCAGATGAAGCTGGCTGACCTCCGACTGCAGGCGATCCACTCTCGCCTGCAGTTGCCGCGTCTCGTCGGTGGTCGTGCGCTGGACCAGCTCCGCGACGACACCGCGCATGCTCGCGGCCCTGCATTTGAGGGCCTTCTGGAAGGTCCCCTTCAGATTGGAGGACTTAGAGGCGACCTCCACAATCTCCTCCTCGTCCTCCTCCGCCATTCTCTCCAGCTCGGCCAGAGAGTGGTCCGCGTAGAGAACGCGAGACGCACCGTACCCGGACTTGGCCCGAGCGAGGAGCGCCCGCCTCTCCTTCGCGGCAACCCGCTCCTCCAGCTCTAGCTGGAGCTGATTCCGCCGAGCCAGGTCCAACTGGCGTTGGGCGTCCACGAGCCCAACTTCATGGGTGTCCGCAGCCACCGTCGGCTTTTTAGCCTTCGGCAACCTCCTCGACCCCGAAGCCGAGGAACCCTCGGACCCACCGCTCAGGTGGACTCGCTTCCGCGAGCGAGACTCGTCCGCGTCCGACATACCAATCAGCGAATCGCTGTCAGACGACTCGCTGATTAGTATGTCATCCGCCCCTCCAAAGAAGCTAGCCGCAGACGGCGCGCGGCTAGTTTCTGACGCCGGAGCGTCGGGGTGGCCCTGAGAAGGGCCTTTGGGTTGGCCCTGAGAAGGGCCTTTTGGTTGGCCCTGAGAAGGGCCTTTGGGTTGGCCCTGAGAAGGGCCTTTGGGTTGGCCCTGAGAAGGGCCTTTGGGTTGGCCCTGAGAAGGGCCTTTGGGTTGGCCCTGAGAAGGGCCTTTTTGTTTTAAAAATCAACCTAACCTAACCTAACCTAACCTAACCTAACCTAACCTAACCTAACCTAACCTAACCTAACCTAACCTAACCTAACCTAACCTAACCTAACCTAACCTAACCTAACCTAACCTAACCTAACCTAACCTAACCTAACCTAACCTAACCTAACCTAACCTAACCTAACCTAACCTAACCTAACCTAACCTAACCTAACCTAACCTAACCTAACCTAACCTAACCTAACCTAACCTAACCTAACCTAACCTAACCTAACCTAACCTTTTTTTTTTTTTTTTTTTTTTTTTTTTTTTTTTTTTTTTTTTTGTCGCTGGGAAAAAATGCGTTACGCATACCCTCCCATCGGGGGACGGGAGGGGTATGTGGGACTCCCCGGGCGAACCCGGTATACCCACTAAAACGACCCAGCGGCATTCCCGCTTCGTCATAGTGGCGGGGGGACTGGGAAACCGGCACAGCCTTTACAACCAGTCCCCCGCCGACGATATCAAGGCAGACCCCTCACACCCTCACGGGCGTGGGGGGGCGGGAATGACTGACGGAGGTGACGGGTGCAATGCGGGCGTAGGCACCCCCGTGCCTGTCGCCCGCCCGTCACCTAGAGGAGGGAGGGCACGACGCCTTCTCCCCCTTCGCCGTCTGCGGAGCGGCGCAGCGAGAGGGTCGTCCTCCCGCGCCCGCTCCGCCTCCTCCTTCTGCGAGAGTACGTCCTCGCAGAAGGAGGCTACTGCTGACCAGGCCTCCTCGCTCCCCAGCATGGCGTTAACCACGCCGGGAAGCGAGAGGTCTGGTCCGACCACCGCGGTGAGGCTGCAGCGCCGCTCGGACCACGCCGGGCACCCTTCGAGGGTGTGCTGCGCCGTGTCCTCCGCTGCGCCGCATTCGTGGCACGCTGGGGTTTCCTCCCTCCCGATCCGGTGCAGGTGCGATCCGAAGCAGCCATGCCCGGACAACACCTGCACCAGACGGAAAGAGAGGAAACCGTGGGGCCGCTCGAGCCAGCCCTGCAGGACCGGCCCGAGCGCGTCCAACGTCCGGCGGCCAAAGGCGGCGCTGGCGAGGTCCTCCGTCCAATGGAGGACGATGGCGTCCTTCGCCTCTCGCCGCACCGCCTCCCGCTCTTCGCCCATCGGGCGCTCACCAAGCGCCCTTCGGCGGGCCGTCCACTCGTACACTCTGGCGAGCACCCACGCCTCCAATTCCCATGGAGGGGTGCCGGCCAGAGCGCACGCCGCCGAAAATCCCACTGAGCGGTACGCTCTCGCCACCCGCTGTGCAATGGCCCGTTGGGGCCTGCGGATGGCGGTCGCATTCTCCCTCCTATGGAGGGAGTCCGCCCAGATGGGAGCCCCGTAAAGGGCCATGCTCCGCAAAATGCCGGCATAGAGGCGCCGGCACTTTGCCTTTGGCCCCCCCAGGTTTGGGAGGAGCCATGAGAGGGCGTCCGCGGCCTTCAACAGGCGCGTCGACAGCCCGCTGAAATGTGGGCCGAAGCGCCACCTGTCGTCCAGCACCAGCCCCAGATATTTCATCTGGGGCTGGACCCCTATACGGACGCCCTCCACGACGATGTGGGCGTCGGCAGGGCAGCGCTGCCGGGGACCGCGAAAGAACACGGCCTCCGTTTTGTGCAGCGCCACCCTCAATCCCAGGCGGCGGATCCTCTCTGCCACCAAGGATCCGCCAGCCGAGGCCAAAATGGCCGCTTCTCCGAAGCTCCTCCCCCGTGCAGTGAGCAGAGTGTCATCCGCGTAACAGATGACACTCGTGCCCTGGAGGAGGGCTCCCCGCAACAGCCAATCGAATCCGATGTTCCACAAGGGAGGGCCAAGCACCGACCCCTGTGGAACACCGGACTGAGCAGCGTACCGCCTCACCGAACCTGCTTTGTCTACGAGGAGGACCTCTCGGCCCTCCAAGTAGTCCGCCAGCAGGCTCCTCAGGTATTGGGGCACTCCGTGATACCGGAGTGCCTCCAATATCGTCGAGTGGGGGACGGAGTTGAAGGCGTTGGCAATGTCGAATGACACCGCCAGCACTCCGTCCCCCGCCTCCACCGCCTCCTTCACCTGGCCCTTGAGTAGGGCCAGCGCGTCGATCGCCGAACGCCCACGACGGAAGCCGTATTGGGCGTCCGACAGATCCGGCCCTACCCCCCGCAGGTGGCTCTCCAGCCTCCCGGCGACAATCCCCTCGAACAGCTTACCGACCTCATCGAGCAGAACGATGGGCCGGTATGCCGAGGGGGAGTCCACCGGGCGTCCCTCTTTTCGAAGGAGGCAGAGCTGCCCCTCCTTCCAGAGTTTCGGGAACCTCCCAGCCGTAAAACACGTGCTGAAAAGTTCCCGAAACCTGTCCTCCATTTGGGAGGCGGCGATCGCCACCACCCTTGCGGGGACGCCGTCCGGTCCGGGGGCGGTCTTCTTCGCGCGGAGGTTCAGAACCCCCGCGTAGAATTCCGCCGCCGTCACCGGGGGGACCTCTGCCTCCGGGGGAGCCGCCCCTTGCGGGGGATCCATTGTTGGAGGGGCGAAGTCGGTCCTGCGCGGAAACAGGGACCGGACCACCCCATCCAACAATGCCGGCTCGAGGGTCTCAGACAGTGGGGGACCATAGGGGCGGAGCTGATTCCGCGCCGCCTTATACGGTCTCCCATAGGGGTCCCTGTCGAGACCCTCCAGCATCTCGGCCCTCGCCGAGTCCCGCGCAGCGCCCATCGCAGACTTGAGGGCCGCCGTAGCCTCTCGGTAAGAGGCGTACAGGCGGTCCTCCTCTGCCCGGACTCGGTTCTGGGCGCTGCGCCGCCGGCTCCGTGCGTAGGCCCTCCTGGCCGCCACGCAGGTGGCCCGGAGCCCCGCCAGCTCCTCCGTCCACCAGTACACGGCGCGACGGGGAGGCGGACGGCGTGACCGAGGCATGCTGGAGTTGCACACCTCGGCCAAGGACCCCCTGAGCCGCACCGCTGCGGCGTCAACGTCCGGGACCTCCTCGACAGGGGGAGGCGACAGCCAGTCCTGGAGGAAGGCGGCCTCCTTGGCTGCCTCCCGGTCCAGGCGGGTGAGTGCCCACCGCGGGAAGGGAGATTGCCCAGCACGGGCCGTCCCCCCTCCCCGCTGTGTGGAGATGTCGAACCGCACGTAACGGTGGTCCGACAAGGTCTCCACCAGCTCCACCCGCCAATTCACGACGCGGGCGGCCAGCGCGGGGGTGGCAAACGACACGTCCACCACCGACCCGCCCCGTTGCCGCACACACGTGTGGACCGCCCCCCTGTTGAGGAGGGACACACCGCACGAGGCCGCCCAAAACTGGACGGCGCGTCCCCGGACGTTGCACCCGGCGGCCGGGTTGCCCCAGGCCACCGACTTGGCGTTTAGGTCGCCGAGCACCACGACCTGGCGTGGTGCCGCCCTCCCTACGACAGCAGTGAGGATCTCTAAGAAATCCTCAAAGTCCGAGAGAGGGCGGTTTGGGGAGAAATACACTCCCACCATCGCTATCTCTCCCCACGCGGCGGCCACATATCCCGGTCCCCTCTCTAAGAGCGAGAGGGGAGGGGAGTCTGTGGAAGACCGCGCCACCAACGCCACTAGGCCATCCCGGTCGCCCAGCCAACGGCCGGGGACCGAGTAGGGCTCGGCGACCACCGCCAAGTCCACCAACCACTCAGCCATGGTCTGCATCAGCAGATCCTGGGCTGTCCTGCAGTGGTTGGCGTTCGCCTGAAGGATGCGATGTTCGACTCTGGCCATTAGTCGGACATCGCACCCTCCTCCGCGGCCGCCGCAGGAACGGCGGTGATTGCGGCAACAGCAGGTGCAGGCCCGGTCGGCGCCTGCGCTTTGCCACGCTTAGGGGGGGGATTGCACCTCCCCCCCTTCATGACGTGGCATGCCCGGCGGCCACTGGCGGCACACACCGCGCAGTGCGGCGTGGCAGCCTGGCAGGAGGAGGCTTTGTGGCCCTCCTTGCCGCAGCGGTAGCATGTGTCCGACCGATCCACCTTGGACGGACACAGGGGCCGGGTGTGGCCGATGCCGAAGCACCGGAAACACCTCAGAGGCTGGTCCTCGAGTGCCCTAACTGCACCCGAGCTTAACCCGACTTGAAGCCGTCCTTTTGCAAGGACGGCTTTGGCAGCTGCGATTGGGCACTCGAGGCGGATTGTGCCCATTCCGCCGCGGCCGGGCCTTATGTCCCGGCCTTGGACCGCCGCTGCACCACAGCCCCCCACCGCTGCGACCGCCGCCACTACCTCCTCCTTGGTGACGGAGTCATCCAACTCCGTCACTTCGATGGCCGCCAACTTGACCGGCCGGGCCACCTTCGCCGAGTCCGCGATGACCTCCTGCAGCTTCGCTGCGAAGAGGTCCGCGTGGGCACTCCCCTCGGCCCCCGGGAACTCGAAAATTCGAGCCCCAGCTTGGGTCCGCCGGCAGGACACATTGCCGATCCCCAGTTGGGCGGGATCGGCGTTTGCACGCGCCCGCACCAGGATGGAGGCATAGGTCTCCCCTCGCCCCGCAGCCTCCGTGGTGAGTGTCACCACGACGGCCGCGGTTTTCGGGGGGACCAGCTGCCCCTTCCCCTTCCCTGTCCCTTTTTTAGCGGGGACGGCAGGCGCGGCAGGGTTGGCAGGGACGGCCGTTGCCGACCTCTTCCCCTTCCCTTTGCCCTTCCCCTTACGGCCCACTTTCGTCCACTCGTTGGAAGGAGTGGTCGAAGGGAGAAGGGCATCCTCCGCCTGGGCCGAAGACGGCCCCGGCTCAGACCGCCTCTTGTCCGTCTGGGCTGAGGACGGCCCCAGCCCAGACCGCCTCTCATCCGCCGCAAGCGGCGGTCGGAGGCGCTTCTCCGGCAGGAGCCGGTCCTCAATGCCTGCTAGGCAGGCCCTCGTGAAGGCCCTCTCCTCCATTACTACCTTGCGGATGATATCCTCAAGGTTGGAGGAGGGGCCCTCTGCTGCAGGCCTCGCCTTGGCCTGTTGTGGCCGGGCTGAGGCAGCGCCATCTGCCACAGGGCTCGCCTCGGCCTGCTGTGGCCGGGCCGTGGCTTCAGCCAGCTTCAGGTGAAGCTGGCTGACCTCCGACTGCAGGCGGTCCACTCTCGCCTGCAGTTGCCGCGTCTCGTCGGTGGTCGTGCGCTGGACCAGCTCCGCGACGACACCGCGCATGCTCGCGGCCCTGCATTTGAGGGCCTTCTGGAAGGTCCCCTTTAGATTGGAGGACTTAGAGGCGACCTCCACAATCTCCTCCTCGTCCTCCTCCGCCATTTTCTCCAGCTCGGCCAGAGAGTGGTCCGCGTACAGAACGCGAGACGCACCGTACCCGGACTTGGCCCGAGCGAGGTGCGCCCGCCTCTCCTTCGCGGCAACCCGCTCCTCCAGCTCTAGCTGGAGCTGATTCCGCCGAGCCAGGTCCAACTGGCGTTGGGCTTCCACGAGCCCAACTTTATGGGTGTCCGCAGCCACCGTCGGCTTTTTAGCCTTCGGTAACCTCCTCGACCCCGAAGCCGAGGAACCCTCTGACCCACCGCTTCGGTGGACTCGCTTCCGCGAGCGAGACTCGTCCGCGTCCGACATACCAATCAGCGAATCGTTGTCAGACGACTCGCTGATTAGTATGTCATCCGCCCCTCCAAAGAAGCTAGCCGCAGACGGCGCGCGGCTAGTTTCTGACGCCGGAGCGTCGGGGTGGCCCTGAGAAGGGCCTTTGGGTTGGCCCTGAGAAGGGCCTTTGGGTTGGCCCTGAGAAGGGCCTTTGGGTTGGCCCTGAGAAGGGCCTTTGGGTTGGCCCTGAGAAGGGCCTTTTTGTTTTAAAAATCGCCCGCAGGCGTCCCGCGAAGGCATATTAAAAGACATTTAAAATCGTAGTACAAGGCAAGATACAAATGATCGCTACGAAGTCACAGAGCACTTTAGCCAGTCCCAGTCTGCCACTCCGTTACGGTGGTCAGAACTGGGCTGTTTCCAGGGGACGCGACGTGGACGCAAGCTCTGTGGGGGGTCCCCCAACCTAACCTAACCTAACCTAACCTTTTTTTTTTTTTTTTTTTTTTTTGGGTGGAAAATCCTCATGGATGTCCCCCGCCCCTAAGGGGCAGGGGGGTCTGTCAGACTCGTACTGACTAAAAACCACCCGTGTCCTTCACTCTCCTACGTCGGGGGTCACGGGAACAGAAGATACTTCCGCGACCCCCGGCTGGAGCCTGGCCTTGCGGCCTCGCCTCAGAAGGGCGCGTGCGGACACGCCGCGCGCCCGCCACCTCGGGTTCGGGTATCCCGAACCCATTCAGGGGGGCCGGAAGAGAGCGCTATCCGCCCTCCGCCTGCGCCCAGTGCGTCTGCTGCGGGCCGGGTGCGGGGAGTTGACCTCCCGCTCCCTTTCCGCAGCCTCCTTCTGCGAGACGACTGCTTCACAGAAGGACACCACCGCGTCCCAGGACTCGACGCTGCCGACCATCTTCTCGACCACGGCCGGCAGCGACAAGTCACTGCCTACTCCAACCTAACCTAACCTAACCTAACCTTTTTTTTTTTTTTTTTTTTTTTTTTTTTTTTTGACGCTGGGAAAAAATGCGTTACGCATACCCTTCCGCCGGGGGACGGGAGGGGTATGTGGGACTCCCCGGGCGAACCCGGTATACCCACTAAAACGACCCAGCGGCATTCCCGCTTCGTCATAGTGGAGGGGAACTGGGAAACTGGCATAGCCTTTGCTACCAGTCCCCCGCCGACGAATGCAAGGCGGACCCCTCCCACCCTCACGGCACGGGTAGGGGAGGGGGGCCAGGAACGGCAGGCGGAGGTGACGGAGTGCAATACAGGCGCAGGCACCCCCGTGCCTGTCGCCCGCCCGTCACCACCTAGAGGAGGGAGGGCACGAAGCCTTCTCCCCCCTCTCCGGCTGCGGAGCGGCGCAGCGAGAGGTCGTCCTCCCGCGCCCGCCCCGCCTCCCCCCTCTGCGAGAGCACGCACCCGCAGAAGGAGGCTACCGCTGACCAGGCCTCTCGCCACCCAGAATGGCGCAAATACGCCGGGAAGCGGGAGGTCCGGTCCGACCACCGCGGCGAGACCGCGGCCAGTATTTCGCCGTGTGCCGCGCGACGGCCCACGGAGCGGACCCACCGGACGGTACGCGACTAGTGACTCACTCCCCGAAGCCCTCGGGGAGCGAATCAGGGCCGGGGCCCCTCCCCCATCCCGGACCACGGCCATTCGTCACTCTCACGATCACGTCTGATGGCCAGACGCGTAGCAGAGCGCAACGAATGCCGCGATCCAAGATGAAGGAGGAACCCCAACCCCGATCCACCCCCCGAGAACTTCGAGGAGCGAACCACCAACCACGCACCGCCCGATGAGCCCGCCCCGCGAGCCATCGCACCGCACACGACGAAATAACCCCGCCCAGAATATTAGCCACGACAGTACCATTCCCCGAGGAATAAGAATTTCTTCTCATTCCTCGAGGAAGGATACTGCCGCGCCCAGGGTGCACCGGCCCAGCAGCTGCTCTTCCCTCCAGACGTATCGAGAGGGACCAGCAACCATTGGACACACGTGGAGGAATTCTGACGCACCCCAACCTAACCTAACCTAACCTAACCTAACCTTTTTTTTTTTTTTTTTTTTTTTTTTTTTTTTTTTTTTTTTTTTTTTTTTTTTTTTTTTTTTTTTTTGTCGCTGGGAAAAAATGCGTTACGCATACCCTCCCGTCGGGGGACGGGAGGGGTATGTGGGACTCCCCGGGCGAACCCGGTATACCCACTAAAACGACCCAGCGGCATTCCCGCTTCGTCATAGTGGCGGGGGGACTGGGAAACTGGCACAGCCTTTACAACCAGTCCCCCGCCGACGATATCAAGGCGGTCCCCTCACACCCTCACGGGCGTGGGGGGGCGGGAATGACTGACGGAGGTGACGGGTGCAATGCGGGCGCAGGCACCCCCGTGCCTGTCGCCCGCCCGTCACCTAGAGGAGGGAGGGCACGACGCCTTCTCCCCCTTCTCCGTCTGCGGAGCGGCGCAGCGAGAGGGTCGTCCTCCCGCGCCCGCTCCGCCTCCTCCTTCTGCGAGAGTACGTCCTCGCAGAAGGAGGCTACTGCTGACCAGGCCTCCTCGCTCCCCAGCATGGCGTCAACCACGCCGGGAAGCGAGAGGTCCGGTCCGACCACCGCGGTGAGGCTGCAGCGCCGCTCGGACCACGCCGGGCACCCCTCGAGGGTGTGCTGCGCCGTGTCCTCCGCCGCGCCGCATTCGTGGCACGCTGGGGTTTCCTCCCTCCCGATCCGGTGCAGGTGCGATCCGAAGCAGCCATGCCCGGACAACACCTGCACCAGACGGAAAGAGAGGAAACCGTGGGGCCGCTCGAGCCAGCCCTGCAGGACCGGCCCGAGCGCGTCCAACGTCCGGCGGCCAAAGGCGGCGCTGGCGAGGTCCTCCGTCCAATTGAGGACGATGGCGTCTTTCGCCTCTCGCCGCACCGCCTCCCGCTCTTCGCCCATCGGGCGCTCACCAAGCGCCCTTCGGCGGGCCGTCCACTCGTACACTCTGGCGAGCACCCACGCCTCCAATTCCCATGGAGGGGTGCCGGCCAGAGCGCACGCCGCCGAAAAACCCACTGAGCGGTACGCTCTCGCCACCCGCTGTGCAATGGCCCGTTGGGGCCTGCGGATGGCGGTCGCATTCTCCCTCCTATGTAGGGAGTCCGCCCAGATGGGAGCCCCATAAAGGGCCATGCTCCGCAAAATGCCGGCATAGAGGCGCCGGCACTTTGCCTTTGGCCCCCCCAGGTTTGGGAGGAGCCATGAGAGGGCGTCCGCGGCCTTCAACAGGCGCGTCGACAGCCCGCTGAAATGTGGGCCGAAGCGCCACCTGTCGTCCAGCACCAGCCCCAGATATTTCATCTGGGGCTGGACCCCTATGCGGACGCCCTCCACGACGATGTGGGCGTCGGCAGGGCAGCGCTGCCGGGGACCGCGAAAGAACACGGCCTCCGTTTTGTGCAGCGCCACCCTCAATCCCAGGCGGCGGATCCTCTCTGCCACCAAGGATCCGCCAGCCGAGGCCAAAATGGCCGCTTCTCCGAAGCTCCTCCCCCGTGCAGTGAGCAGAGTGTCATCCGCGTAACAGATGACACTCGTGCCCTGGAGGAGGGCTCCCCGCAACAGCCAATCGAATCCGATGTTCCACAAGGGAGGGCCAAGCACCGACCCCTGTGGAACACCGGACTCAGCAGCGTACCGCCTCACGGAACCTGCTTTGTCTACGAGGAGGACCTCTCGGCCCTCCAAGTAGTTTGCCAGCAGGCTCCTCAGGTATTGGGGCACTCCGTGATACCGGAGTGCCTCCAATATCGTCGAGTGGGGGACGGAGTTAAAGGCGTTGGCAATGTCGAATGACACCGCCAGCACTCCGTCCCCCGCCTCCACCGCCTCCTTCACCTGGCCCTTGAGTAGGGCCAGCGCGTCGATCGTCGAACGCCCACGACGGAAGCCGTATTGGGCGTCCGACAGATCCGGCCCTACCCCCCGCAGGTGGCTCTCCAGCCTCCCGGCGACAATCCCCTCGAACAGCTTACCGACCTCATCGAGCAGAACGATGGGCCGGTATGCCGAGGGGGAGTCCACCGGGCGTCCCTCTTTTCGGAGGAGGCAGAGCTGCCCCTCCTTCCAGAGTTTCGGGAACCTCCCAGCCGTAAAACACGCGCTGAAAAGTTCCCGAAACCTGTCCTCCATTTGGGAGGCGGCGATCGCCACCACCCTTAACCTAACCTAACCTAACCTAACCTAACCTAACCCAGTTCCCCCCCAGCCTCCGTGGTGGTCGGATCGTTTTTAAAGCCGCTCCGCAGTTAAAAAATCAAAAAAGTGGTCAAAAGTGCTCGGATTTCAACAAATCAAGTGTCAGTGTGTGCATAAAAGTGAAGGCTACATGCCCCTGTGAAGTTTTTAACCCAGATTGCAGTGCTTCTCCTTCAAAACCTGAAAAACCTCCATTTTTGGAGGTTAAACTTTGAAGCAAAAACTTCAATTGAAGACGCTGCCTGAACAAGCGCGACGACCCCCATTTTTTATTGAAGAAACGGGTGGGCATCGCCTTCGCACACCATCCTGACCACTCAGAAGCCGCAAAAAACCGAAGTTGGATTTTTAAGACTGAAAAAACAAAAAACCACGTGGCATGAAAAACGAGAAGGAGAGGAGCTAGACACCTGAAATTTTGCAGCCAATGCGGCCTGTTATAGTTTAAAAGGTATCTGAAAAAATTTTTCGAATAACTACAACCCCCGATTTTTAAAGGGAGTTGGAAATCTCAAAGTTTTGACTTTTATATCTTCGACCCTGGGCAAGATTTCAAAAATATTCAACTGCAGTCCTTGGCGCGCTCACCGGTTTTATAGAGATACTAAGTTTTAGATTTTTAGTACTCCTAGTTTTTGATATATTAAGCTTTTTGTGGAAAAATCATATTTTCAAAATTTTTGTGTATTTATTTTCAGGATTTAAAATTTTTAAATATTGTATGTTGTAGAGCCTTATTTAACGCATTTTTAGATTATTTTTTCAAAATTTTTTGACCAGCTGTTCTCGAGATATCGAATTTTTTGTGTTTTTTGGCCATTATTCCTAAAATAATAGTAAAATCAGATTTTTGACACCAGGGTAGGGTCTAACATACCCACCCCGATTGATATAAGCCCAAGCACGGGCCCTGTTGCTCGTAGTTTGGCGATTTTGGCAAAATTGCGATATTTGGGTTTTTAGGTTTCTCATTTCAACTCAAGATATCTCGTGAACCGTTCGTCCTATCAACTCCGGGTTTTCACTAGGGCTGGTGGCGTACCGTCGATTTTGGGTGTCGACCAATTTCAGGCCATTTCAGGCCCTGAAAAATTCTGTCGCTGAAACTGCTTTCAGGACATACTTGAGGTGACGCCGAGCTGTGAGTCCAAAATCCCGTCCTCCTGCGACATCGGGTTGCAAAGCTACGGACCTTTAAATACGACGTTTGACAGTTCGGCGGCCATTTTGTCAATTTTCAAACCACTGTTACTCCTCAACCGGTGGTCGTAGGAAGTAGCGGATTTCGAAGTTACGGTCAGGAGCCCGCTGCCCTACTTACCCCAAGTTTTCAGCGGGTTTGGAGTTGAAAATTTTCAGGATCCTGAAAGTAGTTTCAGCGGACAGTGGGGCTCAGGCAGAGTAGGGAGAGCCCAAACTCAGGGGTTCTGCGGCTTCCCCGAGGGAAGATATCTGCAATCAAAGTAAGGCTTTGACAGCTCTGCGGCCATTTTGGAAATTTTCAACTTAGTGTAACTTCCCGACGGAAAGCCGTAGAGGGCCGGGGTTTTCACTGGCTATACTAGCAGGCAACAGAGTATAAGACCAGACGGTTTTCAGGCATTTTCAGAGGTTAAAAAATTTACAGCCTGAAAACAGTGCCAGTGGATTGGTCTCGCCGAGCCATCATCGGAAAGCCCAAACATCGGTGTTTTTGGACTGGTGGATCCGGAGATATCCTCGTGTAACCACTTCGGGTTTTTAATCTTAGTGAAAAACCTGTTTTTTCAGGCTGAGATATCTCCGGAATTCTTTGGTCTAACTGTACCGAGTTTGGGTTCATCTGAAAGGGCTCGGTGAGAGCTGTCCACTGGTAGTGACGGATTGACTCTACATAGAGTCTCTCCAAAACTCGCTCCAAATCAGGGTTCTTTTGACCCGAAAAATTTTTATTGACCGAATTCCGACTGGTATCTCGTGACCCGCTCTATTGAGTGAAGAAATGCGACTCTATATATAGATCGACAGCCAAAGATTATAATTCTGAGGCATATACCTGTAAGATTGTTTGTTTATTATAATTGTGCACACTGTTTCGTTCTTTTGACAAGACAAGTATATCTAGTACTAATATAGAGTTCCTTATAGCTCTACATATCTTTCCTCTTGTTCTCTTTCCTACTTACACCCACGCTCTGCTGCGTGAAATTTCTAAAGCGCACCGTTGACCTCCAAGTCGCGTGCACCACCTAAAAGAGAAAGAGGAAAACTAGGACATAGTTCGACAGGATTCTGTGAATCCTATTTATTTTTAGATTTTAATTTATTTTATACACCTTACTGACCGTGGTATCTCTTTACAATACCCGGCAGACCCTTTTTGACTTATACATTTTGATAGTTCCTCTGACAAAATGATCTCGGGAATGCGCACACCGGTAAAAAAGATGAATCCTGCGGAGAGTTCAGACTCGGGTAGGAACCAAGCAGATCAGGCGGGATCGTCGGTGAGGCGCAGCATTGCTGAAATTGAGGGCGAGATCCCCAAAACGGTTCCACCTCCTAAATCACAGCAGCAGGAAAGTGTTGATGTGGCCAAAAAAGACACCAGCGTGCAAAGCACCAAAAGCCCTCCACGACCTGCCGAGAAACAACCGCTAGAGTCGCAGGTGAAAAAGACCACACCAAAGCTTGCGAAACCGACAGAGCCTCCAAAATTTCAGTACGCGGATCGGTCAACAGAGGCTAGGGCCTGCCTAAGTAAAGCCAAGCTTCACTTAGGCAGTTCAAGAAACACCAAAACGGAGATAAAAACAGCCGTCGTTGAAGCGCTGGAGCGCCTGTATCAGCTAGTCAGAGAAGCCGAAAGGGAGGCTAAAACAAAAAGGACCAGGGAAACTGCAGAGCCGAAAGCTGCAGATATTGACACCACCTTCTCTATCAATACAGAGCAAAAAGCGCACTCAACAAACCAGGAAACAAACCAGCTACTGGAGAAAATTGAGGAGCACTCCAAATTGCTGCTGGAGAGCAGCAAACAAATGGAGGAGCTCAAGTCAGTAATAGAGGCTCAGAAAGAAAGACAGGACAATGCTGAGACTCCAACATATGCGGGAGTGGTCGCGAAGGGGAGTGGCGGTGCGCTGGGAAAGCGAACGCTGCACTCAGTAGTGGTCACTTCCGGCAACGAGGAGGACTCGGGAGAGGAAGTTCTCGACAGGGTAAGAAAGGCAATAGATGCCAAAGAGGGATGGATAAAGGTAGAGAAGGTAAGAAAGGCAAAGGACAGAAAGGTGATCATGGGTTTTGAGACGATGGAAGAAAGAGACAAGGCAAAGGAAAGATTGCGGAAAAATGGAGCCAATCTCACCGTTGAGGAGGTGAAAAACAGGGATCCGTTACTGATCCTTAGGGGCGTCCTGTTGGTTAATACCAATGAGGACGTCCTTAAGGCTTTAAAGAACCAGAACCAGGATGTTTTCCACGGCCTGGACGGTGAGACGGGCAGGGTAGAGATCAAATATAGAAAGAGGGCCAGAAATCCTCACACCGGCAACATTGTGCTCAGTGTCTCGCCAGTGGTATGGCAAAGGGTAACAGCAAAGGGGTATGTGCATATCGACCTCCAGCGCATCAGGGCCGAAGATCAGACCCCACTGATGCAATGCACTCGCTGTCTGGGCTTTGGGCACAGCAAGAAATATTGCTTGGAGTCAGTGGACGCGTGCAGCCATTGCGGCGGCCCACATTTGAGATCCGAGTGCGCGGACTGTATGGCGGGAGTACCACCGGCATGCAGAAACTGCAAAAAGGTCAATAGCACGCAGACAGAGCACAACGCCTTTAGCGCCGCTTGCCCGCAGCGTCAGAAGTGGGATGAATTGGCGCGAGCGGCAGTGGCGTATTGCTGAGGGCACCCTGGGGGACCACCACCACGCTTACAAATTCGCACAGGCCAACCTCCAACGAAAGAAGCTTGCGACTAATGAACTTTTCCTGGAAGCGGAAAAAAGCGGTCTATCGGCCGCGCTTATCCAGGAGCCTTATGTCGGCAACCTCAGGATGGTGAAGAACCAGAGGGGAGTGAGGATCTTCCAAAGCGCTGATATTGGAGAAGGGTCTGTCAAGGCGACAATTGCCGTTTTTGACAACAATATAAATGTCATTCAGTACCCAAAACTAACCACCAATAACATCTCGGTGGTGGGAATCCAAACCAGCGCTTGGGAGATCACACTCGTCTCGCTCTACTTTGAGCCTGACAAGCCGATTGAGGAGTACCTGGAACACCTCAGGAAAATTGAAGCTGTAAATGGCAACAAGCCGCTGATCGTTGGAGGAGACGTCAATGCGAAGAGCACGTGGTGGGGTAGCCCAGTCAACGATAACAGAGGCGAAGACGTGTGCGGAACTCTCGGGGAGCTAGGGCTTCACGTACTCAACGCAGGGGAAATCCCGACCTTCGACACTATCAGAGGAGGACAGAGGTACACCAGTTTTGTCGATATAACAGCCTGTTCGACGAACATCCTTGGGCTGGTGGATGACTGGCGAGTAAATGAGGGTTTGACGAGTTCCGACCACAACGGCATAACCTTCAACATCAAATTACGCAAATCAATAGGTATAAAGATAGAACGAACCACGCGAATATACAACACTAAAAAAGCCAATTGGGATGAATTTCGTGAGAAATTCACCCAATTGGCAACAGTAAATAAAATCACACAGTTAGAAATAGAAACCATTCAAAACACCGAACAATTAGACATAGTAACAAAGAACATAACAAAAGTAATAAAAGAGGCTTGCGACTCGGCAATGCCAATAAAAACAGTAAACGAAACTTTTACCTTGCCGTGGTGGTCGGAAAACCTCACAAAGTTGAAAAATCAAGTCGCCACCAAAAAACGCCGAATCCAGTGTGCCGCTCCTGTCCGAAGGTCGAAGGTCGTTGGAGAGTACCTGAAACAGAAAGAAGAGTACGAATTAGCGGAGGAAAAAGCTGCAACCGAGAGCTGGAAGGACTTTTGCTGCAAGCAGGATAGGGAAGGGGTCTGGGAGGGGATTTACAGGGTCATACGAAGGACTACGCGTAGGGAGGAAGATCTGCCGATGGTGAAGGACGGAGAAACCTTAGACACAAAAGGCTCTGTGAAATTTATAGCCGAAACCTTTTACCCTGACGACTTGGTCAGTACCGATGACGAGTACCATAGCCACATACGGCAGCTGGCGGACAGGGTAAACAAGGAGGAAAACAGAGGTAGCCATGATCCACCCTTCACCATGGCAGAACTAAAAACATCTAGGGATTCCTTCAATCCCAAAAAGGCCCCGGGAATAGATGGCTTCACAGCCGACATTTGTAGCCACGCCATTGGTAGTGCACCGGAGATGTTCCTGGCCCTATATAATAAATGCCTGGAGCTTGGACATTTCCCACAGCCTTGGAAAGAGGCTACGGTTGTGGTGTTGAAGAAACCGGGGAAACCAGACTACACCACCCCGAAAGCCTATAGACCAATCGGATTGCTACCAGTCTTAGGAAAGATCTACGAGAAGATGCTGATGGCCCGCCTCAGGTTTCACATTCTACCTAGGATGAGTACTCGCCAGTACGGATTCATGCCACAGAGGAGCACCGAAGACTCTCTCTATGCCCTTATGCAGCACATCCGCAACAAGATTGACGACAAGAAAATTGTAATACTCGTATCGCTGGACATAGAGGGGGCCTTCGACAGCGCTTGGTGGCCGGCTATCAGAGTCCGACTGGCTGAGGAAGAGTGTCCGGTGAACCTGAGGAGGGTCATCGACAGCTACTTGGCAGACAGAAGAGTCAGAGTCCGATATGGTGGGGAGGAATATTCAAAGGGCACAACCAAGGGCTGTGTACAGGGCTCCATTGGAGGCCCCTTTTTCTGGAACCTGCTCCTAGACCCACTTCTAAAGACACTGCAGAGTAGGGGGGATTTTTCGCAGGCGTTCGCGGACGATGTTGTTCTTGTCTTCGATGGTGACACTGCGATAGAAATTGAGCGGAAAGCTAACGCCGCCCTCGACCATGTTCGGGCGTGGGGTGTTAAAAACAAACTCAGATTTGCACCACAAAAAACGAATGCGATGGTCATCACGAGAAAATTAAAGTATGATACCCCACGCCTGAGCATGGGCGGGATTGCTATTTCGAACTCAAAAGAAATTAAGATCCTAGGTGTCACCATCGACGACAGGCTGACATTTAACGCGCACGTGTCCAATGTATGCCGCAGGGCCATAGGAGTGTACAAACAACTGTGCAGGGCAGCAAGGGTGAGTTGGGGATTAAGTCCGGAGGTTATAAGAATAATTTATACAGCCACTATAGAGCCGATCGTCCTGTATGCTGCCAGTGTATGGGCCCCAGCGGCGAATAAGTTGGGAATTAGAAAGCAGCTGGCTGTCGTGCAACGCGGGATTGCACAGAAAATGTGCAAAGCCTACCGCACCGTCTCCCTGAACTCGGCACTGCTTCTGACGGGGGTGCTCCCTCTGGATCTCCGGGTCCGCGAGGCGGCCTCGCTTTATGAGACCAGGAGGGGCACACCCCAGGCGGTGTTGGCGGGTAGGGAGGTGGAGCGGGTGGCATCCGCCATGGAGTCCCCGCATCCAGCTAGGCGTATCGACCTTGAGTTCGTAAGCCTGGCGGACCGTGAGGAAGTCGACGCCAGCGCCGACTTGGACGTGAAAATCTTTACAGATGGAAGCAAAATAGGCGGGCGCGTCGGGGCCGCTCTTTCTATATGGAGGGGTGACGCCGAGGCGCGCGCTATCAAGTTGGCGCTGTCGGACTACTGCACGGTCTACCAGGCGGAACTCCTGGCGATATGCCGGGCAACTAGGGAAATCCAGAAGCACTCGGCATCCAGTTTCGGAGTGTATAGCGACTCAATGGCGGCCCTCCAAACAGTGAAAAACCACAGCTGCCTTCACCCCCTGGCAGTGGAAGCCAGGGATAACCTAACAACAATATCCCACCAAAACAAGGTGGTCAACTTGTTTTGGATAAAGGCACACGCAGGGTTTGAGGGCAACGAAAGAGCGGATCAGCTGGCAAAGGAGGCCGCCTTGAGTAGCAGGAGAAAGCCTGACTACGACTTGTGCCCGGTTTCCTTCATCAAGCGTCACATTCGTATGGGGACGCTTGATGAATGGAACCAAAGGTATATGGCGGGTCAGACGGCCTCTATCACAAAGATGTTTTTCCCGGACGCAGTGGCGGCGTACAAAACGGTCAAAAAGTTCCAAATCAACCCGAAACTAACCCAAATCATGACGGGGCACGGTGGGTTCTCCGAATACTTGCATCGTTTCAAGTGTAAGGGGAACTCATCGTGCATCTGTGATCCGGATATGGATGAGACTGTCCCACACTTACTCTTGGACTGCCCGGTGTACGCGACGGAAAGGTACGAACTGGAACAAAAAATAGACGTGAAACTCGAGAAAGATAGCATTTCTGAAATAATAGCGGGAAAAGATAGAAAGGAATTCTTAACTTATTGCATTCAAATTTGTAACAAATCAAATGAGCGAAACAAAAGTGTATAGAATTGTTAAACTATGTTTCAAATATATTGTTATATATATCAAATGTAAACATAGATAATTAAGAAACAAAAAATAGACTGTATAAGAATAAGTAGACATAAGGATAGAAATAGTATATAAGGTGTTCTTGTTATGTAATTAAGGAATATGTAGTAATAGATTAAGAAGAAAAATGTTGAAAGAATTTCATTGAGTTGACTTCCCTGGTTGTAGTAGTTTGTTCTGTAGCAGTTTAAGCAAAATATATAAAATGTATATTAAAAAGTTCGTAAGATGTATATTGTATAAGTATGTAAAATTAAGAAAAATGTAAAATAGACTGTATAAGAATAAGTAGACATAAGGATAGAAATAGTATATAAGGTGTTATTGTTATGTAATTAAGTAATATGTAGTAATAGATTAAGAAGAAAAATGTTGAAAGAATTTCATTGATTTGACTTCCCTGGTTTGTAGTAGTTTGTTCTGTAGCAGTTTAAGCAAAATATATAAAATGTATATTAAAAAGTTCGTAAGATGTATATTGTATAAGTATGTAAAATTAAGAAAAATGTAAAATAGACTGTATAAGAATAAGTAGACATAAGGATAGAAATAGTATATAAGGTGTTATTGTTATGTAATCACTACATAGTATAAAACAAAGTCGCCTTTTCTGTCCCTATATCCCTATGTGCGCTTAAATCTTTAAAACTACGAAACGGATTTTGATGCGGTTTTTTCCAATAGATAGAGTGATTCAAGAGGAAGGTTTATATGTATAATACATGCATCATATACTAAGGCAACATTGCTAATTTTAGAGGTTTCTAACGTGATGTCGTAAATTAACCTATTTTTTTGGGCTTATTTAGCAATTTAGCAAAAACGCTGCCTAAACCCTACGAGTTAGATCAAATTAATGTACTACAGTATTGTACACCATAAAAAGGTCTACAAAAAAGTCCGCGATGGTATATGTTTATATTTTAGGGATAACCCACATTAACCATTTTTATTGTTTACTTTTTACGTGAAAAAATGGCTTATTTACGAAGCTATTTTAAGCAATACGACATTAATCCTTATCGAATTATATAATCAATATGGTTCCTTACAGCATGTAAATTAAACAAATATTTTCGGAGATATTACAAATTTAAAATTTGCGTTTGCGGCGGGCGGTACCGGTCGGTGTATTGATTCCCCGAATCCCTCTGATACCATCGGATTTACCCTTCCAATTTAAACGTTTACAGTTTCCGGTAAAGACATCTTTTGCAATGACCATTAATAAATCGCAAGGTCAAACCTTCAACGTTGCAGGCTTAGATTTGAGCGTTGACTGTTTTTCACATGGCCAACTGTATGTCGCTCTTTCAAGAGTAACCTCAAGAGAAAACATGTTTGTATTGTCTAATGACAAGAAAGCTGTGAACGTTGTGTATAAAGACATCCTGTAATATATTAATTGTTGTAAAAATAAAATAAATACCTAGGTAAAAATGTAAAAAGTAAATAAGTAAAAATGTGTAATGTAATAAAAATTGTATGAATTTAGATATTCCAAAGACAGCAGGAAATCTTCATAGTAAGTATAGGGAAAGAGGAATTGTTTTACTCCAAAGGACAATGGGAAATGAATGTATGGAGTCTGGGCCCACCCTTCAATAGTAACATCTGATATACCGTTGGATAGGGCTTTTTAAGTGGAACATTAGTTACTAATATAACTATGGTCAAATGTTAGTACTTTCGGAGATACGACATCTTAAAGTCGTCTCAGTCTAACATATTCTTTATGGATACTTATAAGGTAAAATAGTAATAATAAGTACACTTTAAAACAAAAGAGATTTATTATTCGTCTTGGACATCAACGACAATTACATCATTTAAAAAACCCGCGGGGGCCACGAATGGTTGATGTCTCCCAACTCCTAGGTACCAAATCAAAGAAATAGTGTGAGCGCAACTTCCTACAGTTCGCCGTCCGGTCAAGCAAGAGCAATAATATTGTGATATCGCGTTTCTTCCAACTTGGTTTCGATCAATTAATATATAGCAATAGTATATTCGTGCTCTTACGTGGCGTGACTGTATCCTACCACGCAGCAACCACACATTCTCTGCTGGTATATTATATTCTATTAAATCATGTAAATCGTTTTGTCTGTATATTTCTATAACGTATAAACCGTCTCGAAGATGTTCACTGCAATATGACTTTGCTAACTTCATGTGGTAGGAACCCAAAGCAAGAGACATGATGTCGTCTTCTGTTAATTGGGGGAAATCCCGAACTTCTAGATTTGCATCCATTCGTTCAAAATTGACTCTGCGTCTGTTCAAATTATTCCCTTCCACGTAGTTATATAAAAGGTTGTCGACTTCGAGCCTTTGGTTTATCAAATTCAGAAAAACATTGGCTTCTCTGTGGTCTTCTATAGGCATATGAAAATGATTTATAATTGAAGATGCATTTTTAAAATCAGTAATCATATTGTGTACGGTTTTATTAAAATAACTTTGGCGCAGAAGCTTAAAGTCACGCTTGAAGCGACCATTGACAACTTCTACCACCCAACGGCATATAGTCACCAACCGCGATTTATTAGCTTGGATGGTGGTTAGTTGAGTTGCCCGTAGATCTTTGGATGGTGGCATATGCGTTTCATAACCACATGATTGTAGGTCTCCTATACAGTCCCGAAAGCCTCTGTCCAATATGAAGACATCATTCTCTTCTAAAAACCAATGTAACGGATGATCCACTTTTTTCACGGCATTGCTCATAATTGTAGCGTCCGATTCGGTTGCTGCATACGGTCCCCAAACATCCAAAATGTATCCATCTGTGCTGACAATGATGAAGGGCTTTAAAAGATTTCTGAATTTATGTAAACTATATGATTGCCTTTGGAAGAGGAAGTTAGAACTCTTCTGTATGTAGATATATGTTCCGTCACATATTAGGATAGCCTTTGTATTTTGTTCATTACCGAATATTCCCCTTGGAAGCAATAAGTTTCTCTGTATCACATCATTTCTTGAAATATGGTCCATGCCTAGGTGTTGGGAAACATACTCGTTTGAAAGACATTCCCGTGCAATCTTCAACAATTTTTCGAGTGTGCGTCGTGTCATAGCGAAAAGAGTTGCCAACCTTTCGTTTGGTTCTCCCGTTCTCAGCTTACATAAATATATACCTAAGGCTGTTTTTGGCCGATTGCATCTTTCAACCAATGATGGAGTCTGTTCTAAAATCAATTGAAATTGATTTCTATCACGGCCAGTCCAAAAATGCATTTCATCATTATTTAGACCATTTGCATTTTCAAAGTCTAATCTATGTGGCCGCCGGGCAGCTCTTATTAGAGTATCACAAAGTGCTGTCATTTGATCTGCATCAAAATCATGGGAAACATTACAAAAATCCAATAAAGTATCCCAATCATTTCCTCGAAGATGATGTTGGCAAATACGGGCATGTTCAGGTACGTACAGTTTATATTCGCAAATTAAAAATGTTTTTATCGTCTCTGGAATACGATGACGGTCTCCATTAAAACAATTATTGAATATACAATGTCTAGCAGTATTTGGTGCTCTAAAATATTGATTCATATGTATGACAGAGTCTGGCTCAGCGGCGGGTTCTATCTGAACGGCAGGTTCCGGCTGAATGGCAGGTTCCGGCTGAATGGCAGGTTCCGGCTGAATGACAGGTTCTGGCTGAACGGCAGGAGCTGGCTGAGCGGCAAGCTCAACATGGATTCTCTGCCAACATCGATGACATACAGCTCGCGTATTGTTGAATTCAACCTGAAAGTATAAAAGCTACCTGTACGTTCTGTATCGATATATTATGGTCTTAATGAGAGTACACGTTTTGTTAGTCATGATGGACTTGTGGTTACGGGCCTGGGCCTTAAATTCTACTTTGCGTCTCGTCAAATATTCTCTCTATTATTGTCTATAGTTGAGCCAATATAAACGTGCGAACTGAGGCATAAATCATTTTTTTATCAGATCTCTCGCTCACACTTATAGGTATATCGGAACTCTCGCTCGCACTGCTAGTGTTGTGTGTAACAACTAAGAAGGGATTTGTCGATATTTATACTTAACACAATTTTCACAAACACCTACATTTGACCTTATTGCATTAGTCATCAGCTACCTGCGTCCGAGCGGCATCCCTTTATCGATAACGAGTTATGCGGCATTGTCACATTCCTTAGACGTAAGGATTTATGACTCAGTTCGCACGTTTATAATGTCTCAACTATAGAACAATATTAGGTTAGGTTAGGTTAGGTTTCCTTTCGGCACACCAACCGGCTTCAAGATGAGGTCGGCGAGGACGGGAGCGCGGCTACTCGAGGTGGCTGGTGCCTCTAGCGGTGAGAGGGCGGACATGTTGGCCGCCAAATTACGAGAGGTCCTCAATCCGGAGGATGTCCGGGTCTCCAGACCGGTGAAGACCGCCGAGTTGCGGGTCGAAGGTCTGGACGACTCGGTGACCCCGGATGAGGTCGTGGCGGCCGTCGCCCGAGCCGGTGGTTGTCCGCCAGGCGAAGTGCGGACTGGTGAGATACGCACCCATGCCTCCGGACTGGGTGCGATCTGGGTGCGGTGCCCGGTGGCTGCGGCCAATAAGGTCGCCGACGCCGGGCGTGTGTTGGTGGGGTGGGTTGCAGCGAGGGTGAAGCTCCTGCAACCCAGGGCTATGCGGTGCTTCAGGTGCCTCGCCATTGGGCATGTCGGGGCCTGTTGCACCGCCGAAATCGACCGCAGCGGTCTTTGTCACCGCTGCGGTCAGCCCGGCCACAAGGCGGCTCAGTGCTCCGCGGCGCCAAACTGCTGCCTCTGTTCAGCGGCAGGGAGGTCCGCCGAGCACATGGTGGGCAGTAAAGCCTGCGGTGCCCCCACCAAGGGGAAGAAAAGGGGTGGCAAGGCTGGGGGCCCTAAACAAGCCCCTCAGCCAAGCAACCACACGGCCGACTCTCGGTCCGGGGACGGAGGTGTGGAGGAGATGAACTGTGACTAATGGCGCTGTTACATCTCCTCCAGGGCAATATCAACCACTGTGCCAGAGCTCAGGATCTTTTGCTCCAGAGCATGGCACAGTGGTCGATCGATGTGGCCGTGGTCGCCGAGCCGTATTTTGTCCCCCCCAGAGACAACTGGGTGGGAGACTTGGACGGTTCGGTGGCCATCATTGGCGGGGCTCTGAGCAGTCCGTCCCGAGGTCGCGGCTGGGTAGCCGCCCTCGCGGACGGCGTTGGCACTGTTGGGGCGTATTTCTCGCCCAACAAGAGCCTCGCCGACTTCGAGAGCTTCCTTGTCGAGTTGGGTGCCGTCGTGGACCGACTCCACCCTCGCCCTGTTCTGTTGCTGGGTGATCTCAACGCCAAATCCATGGCGTGGGGATCCCCAGTGACCGATGCTAGGGGTGAGGCGCTGGAGGAGTGGTTGGTCACGACCGGCCTGACCGTCCTTAATCGGGGTTCGGTACACACGTGCGTGCGGCAGCGAGGCGGGTCCATAGTGGACGTGTCGTTTGCGAGCCCTGCTGTCGCCCGCCGTGTGCGGAGCTGGCGTGTCGCGGTGGAGGTGGAGACGTTGTCGGATCACAGATACATCCGTTTCGACGTCTCCGCCCAGACCACCGCTGGCCGCAGTTCACCGGCCCAGTCTACGGACGGTCCGCGCTGGGCGCTTAAGCGCATCGACAGGGAGCTTCTCGAGGAGGCCGCCATTGTTCAGGCCTGGTTCCGAGAGTCGGCAACGAACGGACCCGTCGACGTCGAACAGGAGGCGCAGTGGTTCCTCGGGGCGATGACGCAGATCAGCGACGCGTCCATGCCCCGGGTCCACACACAGTCGGGTAGGCGCCGGGTGTACTGGTGGTCCGACGCGATCGCGCAGTTGCGCGTCGCGTGCGTGAGATCGAGACGCCAGTACACCCGATACCGGAGGAGACGTCGTCGGGTCCCTGACGAGGAGGCCGCGCTGTATGAGATGTACAGCGCGGCGAAGGAGGCTCTGCGGCTGGCCATCCGCGAGGCGAAGGTGCGAAGCCGGGAGGAGATGTTGGAGACTCTGGACGGAGATCCGTGGGGGCGTCCTTATCGTGCGGTTCGAGGGAAACTTCGGGCCGCAGCGCCTCCACTCACGAAGAGTCTCCAACCCGAGCTGCTGACGGAGGTCGTCGCAGCCCTCTTCCCGGCTAGAGAGGAGCATGTGCCGCCGCCGATGGCTTTGCCCACAGCCGCGGAGCCTACAGAGGAGATCGCCATCAGCGTCCCAGAGGTGACACAGGCAGAGATGGGGGCGGCCGTGTTGCGGCTCCGGGCCAAGAATACGGCTCCGGGGCCCGACGGAATACACGGCCGAGTGCTCGCCCTCGCTCTGAAGGAGCTGGAGCCCCAGCTGAGAGGACTCTACACGGCGTGTCTTGAGCGGGGCCAGTTTCCCAGTCTATGGAAGGCTGGTCATCTGGTCCTACTCAAGAAGGCGGGGCGCCCTGCGGACTCACCGTCCGCGTTCCGGCCCATAGTGCTGCTAAGCGAGGTGGGTAAGCTGTTCGAAAGAATAATAGCTGCCCGCCTCGTTGGCCACTTGTGCGGAGAGGGGCCGGATCTAGCCGACTGCCAGTTTGGCTTTCGGCATGGGCGCTCCACTATTCACGCCGTGTCGCGTGTGAGAGTCCTGGCGGAGGAAGCGGTGTCCCGGGGCGGGGTGATGTTGGCAGTGTCTTTGGATATTTCCAACGCCTTCAACACCCTGCCCTGGAGTTGTATCAGGGAGGCCCTGGTCTACCATAGGGTGCCTCCCTACCTCCGCCAAATCGTTGGGGCTTACCTGACGGAGAGGTGTGTCACCTACGTGGGACGTGATGGCGGTCACCAGCACCCCATGTCGAGCGGTGTTCCACAGGGCTCGGTCCTGGGGCCACCCCTGTGGAACATCGGGTACGACTGGGTGCTGAGGGGCGAGCTCCCGCCGGGCGTCGACCTCACGTGTTACGCTGATGACACGCTGGTCACGGCCCGGGGGAGCTCGTACAGGGAGGCGGCGTTGCTGGCGACGGCTGCGGTCTCACTGGTGGTGGGCCGCATACGGCGCCTCGGCCTGGAGGTGGCCCTCAACAAGACGGAGGCTATGGTTTTCCATGGCCCCCGTCGGGCGCCACCCGCCGGATCACATCTTGTGGTCGGTGGGGTCCGAATCGCTGTCGGGTCTACCATGAAGTACCTGGGATTGGTGCTCGACAGCCGGTGGGACTTCGGACCTCACTTCCGGCGGCTGGCGCCCAAGTTGTTGGGCGCGGCCGGGGCGCTGTCAACGCTGCTTCCCAATCTGGGGGGCCCGAGCGCCGCCTGTAGGCGGCTCTACGTGGGGATCGTGCGATCGATGGCCCTTTACGGGGCCCCGATCTGGGCGGCTGACCTGACGGCCGGCACTATTGCTGTTCTGCGGAGACCGCAGCGTGCGATGGCCGTCAGAGTCATAAGGGGGTATCGCACGATCTCCCACGAGGCGGCCGGAGTACTGGCCGGATCCCCGCCCTGGGACCTCGAGGCAAAAGTACTCGCGTCACTTTATCGGTGGCGCGAGGAAATGCGGGCGCGTGGCGAGCGACCGATGCAGCGACACATGGAGTTGCGTCGGTCGCAGCTTCGCGCGGCCCTGGTGGCGGAGTGGCGGGAGAGGCTTTCGCGCCCTACCGCCGGCCTCGTCACCATCGAGGCGATCCGGCCAGTACTCGAGCGCTGGCTCGAGAGGAGGCACGGCTCCCTGTCGTTTCGGGTGACACAGGTGCTTACCGGGCATGGTTGCTTTGGGAAGTACCTGTGTCGCATAAACAGGGAGCCGGACGCCCGGTGTCACCACTGCGTCGACTGTCTGGAGGACACGGCGCGGCACACAGTGGCAGAGTGTGCCGCTTGGGAGGAGCCGCGCCGTGCCCTCGTCTCTGGAGTAGGCAGTGACTTGTCGCTGCCGGCCGTGGTCGAGAAGATGGTCGGCAGCGTCGAGTCCTGGGACGCGGTGGTGTCCTTCTGTGAAGCAGTCGTCTCGCAGAAGGAGGCTGCGGAAAGGGAGCGGGAGGTCAACTCCCCGCACCCGGCCCGCAGCAGACGCACTGGGCGCAGGCGGAGGGCGGATAGCGCTCTCTTCCGGCCCCCCTGAATGGGTTCGGGATACCCGAACCCGAGGTGGCGGGTGCGCGGCGTGTCCGCACGCGCCCTTCTGAGGCGAGGCCGCAAGGCCAGGCTCCAGCCGGGGGTCGCGGAAGTATCTTCTGTTCCCGTGACCCCCGACGTAGGAGAGTGAAGGACACGGGTGGTTTTTAGTCAGTACGAGTCTGACAGACCCCCCTGCCCCTTAGGGGCGGGGGACATCCATGAGGATTTTCCACCCAAAAAAAAAAAAAAAAAAAAAAAAGGTTAGGTTTCCTTGTCGAGTTGGGTGCCGTCGTGGACCGACTCCACCCTCGCCCTGTTCTGTTGCTGGGTGATCTCAACGCCAAATCCATGGCGTGGGGATCCCCAGTGACCGATGCTAGGGGTGAGGCGCTGGAGGAGTGGTTGGTCACGACCGGCCTGACCGTCCTTAATCGGGGTTCGGTACACACGTGCGTGCGGCAGCGAGGCGGGTCCATAGTGGACGTGTCGTTTGCGAGCCCTGCTGTCGCCCGCCGTGTGCGGAGCTGGCGTGTCGCGGTGGAGGTGGATGTGGCGTGGGTGCTCGCCAGAGTGTACGAGTGGACGGCCCGCCGAAGGGCGCTTGGTGAGCGCCCGATGGGCGAAGAGCGGGAGGCGGTGCGGCGAGAGGCGAAGGACGCCATCGTCCTTCATTGGACGGAGGACCTCGCCAGCGCCGCCTTTGGTCGCCGGACGTTGGACGCGCTCGGGCCGGTCCTGCAGGGCTGGCTCGAGCGGTCCCACGGTTTCCTCTCTTTCCGTCTGGTGCAGGTGTTGTCCGGGCATGGCTGCTTCGGATCGCACCTGCACCGGATCGGGAGGGAGGAAACCCCGGCGTGCCACGAATGCGGCGCGGCGGAAGACACGGCGCAGCACACCCTCGAGGGGTGCCCGGCGTGGTCCGA
>CATKRU010000016.1:0-45000 GCA_949774965.1 Diarsia brunnea
AATTATGCGCAAGATTTTCTCACACTTAGTCAACAACAAATAAATAAAGTTGGTTAAAAAGACACTGGATACCTGAGTCCCTGTAAAGGGGGGAACACAGTTTAATAATAAAAATCAAATTTGAATAAATAATTAAATTATAGTACTAGTAAAATTAAAATACGTTTATAAATAATATTAAAAACGACTGTCCTATTCAAATTTGTGTCCTAAAATTTGTCAAAATAATAAAATAATACAATTTTCCCCTCCTAAAGCCTAAAATTAACTAAAATCGAAAATAAAAATTCTGTCGACCTCTCTCCGTTTTCCCTCTACCTATATCTATAGAACAGAGGGTGGGAGGGTGGGGAAAATTTTTTGCGAGCTAGGGTCACGTGCGATACGTCAAAAGACGCGTCTCGGCGCGGGCTAGCTGAATTTTGAAAAAAGTTTATTGTCGTTCAAAGAAAAATCTGGAATTATCCCCGAAAAACCAGTTTTTTGGGATAAAAATGCAGATAATCAACCCCCAGTCTGGGCTTCGGGCTACGGATCGCAGCCTTCAATGCAGAGATGGTAGCTGACTATGACAGAAACTAAATTAAATTTTTAAAACAAAAGAAAATTTAAATTTGGATTTATTGTGAACGATTTTCCTATAAAAATTTCGAAAATTTTGCAAAGTGTGGGTGGGTAGAAATTTTTTGTGCGTGCGGATGTGTCAAAATTGTCAGGGAGTGAGCGGAACACTACTCCAGTCGATATACGCTGAAAACAGCTCAAAAATCGCGCACTGAAAACTGTAGATATCACTCGGTTAGGTTAGGTTAGGTTAGGTTAGAAAAAAAAAAAAAAAAAAAAAAAAAAAAGGTTAGGTTAGGTGGGGGACCCCCCACAGAGCTTGCGTCCACGTCGCGTCCCCTGGAAACAGCCCAGTTCTGACCACCGTAACGGAGTGGCAGACTGGGACTGGCTAAAGTGCTCTGTGACTTCGTAGCTATCATTTGCCTTGTTGTTACGATTTTAATATGTCTTTTACTATGCCTTCGCGGGACGCCTGCGGGCGATTTTTAAAACAAAAAGGCCCTTCTCAGGGCCAACCCAAAGGCCCTTATCAGGGCCAACCCAAAGGCCCTTCTCAGGGCCAACCCAAAGGCCCTTCTCAGGGCCAACCAAAAGGCCCTTCTCAGGGCCAACCAAAAGGCCCTTCTCAGGGCCAACCCAAAGGCCCTTCTCAGGGCCACCCCGACGCTCCGGCGTCAGAAACTAGCCGCGCGCCGTCTGCGGCTAGCTTCTTTGGAGGGGCGGATGACATACTAATCAGCGAGTCGTCTGACAACGATTCGCTGATTGGTATGTCGGACGCGGACGAGTCTCGCTCGCGGAAGCGAGTCCACCGAAGCGGTGGGTCAGAGGGTTCCTCGGCTTCGGGGTCGAGGAGGTTGCCGAAGGCAAAAAAGCCGACGGTGGCTGCGGACACCCATGAAGTTGGGCTCGTGGACGCCCAACGCCAGTTGGACCTGGCTCGGCGGAATCAGCTCCAGCAAGAGCTGGAGGAGCGGGTTGCCGCGAAGGAGAAGCGGGCGCACCTCGCTCGGGCCAAGTCCGGGTACGGTGCGTCTCGCGTTCTGTACGCGGACCACTCTCTGGCCGAGCTGGAGAAAATGGCGGAGGAGGACGAGGAGGAGATTGTGGAGGTCGCCTCTAAGTCCTCCAATCTAAAGGGGACCTTCCAGAAGGCTCTCAAATGCAGGGCCGCGAGCATGCGCGGTGTCGTCGCGGAGCTGGTCCAGCGCACGACCACCGACGAGACGCGGCAACTGCAGGCGAGAGTGGATCGGCTGCAGTCGGAGGTGGAAGCCACGGCCCGGCCACAGCAGGCCGAGGCGAGCCCTGTGGCAGATGGCGCTGCCTCGGCCCGGCCACAACAGGCCAAGGCGAGGCCTGCAGCAGAGGGCCCCTCCTCCTCCAACCTTGAGGATATCATCCGCAAGGTGGTAATGGAGGAGAGGGCTTTCACGAGGGCCTGTCTTGCAGGTATTGAGGACCGGCTCCTGCCGGAGAAGCGCCTCCGACCGCCGCTTGCGGCGGATGAGAGGCGGTCGGAGCCGGGGCCGTCCTCGACTCAGGGGGACAAGAGGCGGTCTGAGCCGGGGCCGTCTTCAACCCAGGCGGAAGATGCCCTTCTCCCTTCGACCACTCCTTCCAACGAGTGGACGAAAGTGGGCCGTAAGGGGAAGGGCAAAGGGAAGGGGAAGAAGTCGGCAACGGCCGTGTCGGCCAACCCTGCCGTGCCTGAAGTCCCCGCCACCCCCGCTCCCAGCCAGTCGCAGACGACCGGCAAGGGCAAGGGTAAAGGCAAGGGAAAGGGGCAGCTGGTCCCCACGAAAACCGCGGCCGTCGTGGTGACACTCACCGCGGAGGCTGCGGGACGAGGGGAGACCTATGCCTCCATCCTAGTGCGGGCGCGTGCAAACGCCGATCCCGCCCAATTGGGGATCGGCAATGTGTCCTGCCGGCGGACCCAAGCCGGGGCTCGAATCTTCGAGTTCCCGGGGGCCGAGGGGAGTGCCCACGCGGACCTCTTCGCAGCAAAGCTGCAAGAGGTCATCGCGGACTCGGCGAAGGTGGCCCGGCCGGTCAAGTTGGCGGCCATCGAAGTGACGGAGTTGGATGACTCCGTCACCAAGGAGGAGGTAGTGGCGGCGGTCGCAGCGGTAGGGGGCTGTGGCGCAGCGGCGGTCCAAGGCCGGGACATAAGGCCCGGCCGCGGCGGAATGGGCACAATCCGCCTCGAGTGCCCAATCGCAGCTGCCAAAGCCGTCCTTGCAAAAGGACGGCTTCAAGTCGGGTTAAGCTCGGGTGCAGTTAGGGCACTCGAGGACCAGCCTCTGAGGTGTTTCCGGTGCTTCGGCATCGGCCACACCCGGCCCCTGTGTCCGTCCAAGGTGGATCGGTCGGACACATGCTACCGCTGCGGCAAGGAGGGCCACAAAGCCTCCTCCTGCCAGGCCGCCACGCCGCACTGCGCGGTGTGTGCCGCCAGTGGCCGCCGGGCAGGCCACGTCATGAAGGGGGGGAGGTGCAATCCCCCCCCTAAGCGTGGCAAAGCGCAGGCGCCGACCGGGCCTGCGCCTGCTGTTGCCGCAATATCCGCCGTTCCTGCGGCGGCTGCGGAGGAGGGTGCGATGTCCGACTAATGGCCAGAGTCGAACATCGCATCCTTCAGGCGAACGCCAACCACTGCAGGACAGCCCAGGATCTGCTGATGCAGACCATGGCTGAGTGGTTGGTGGACTTGGCTGTGGTCGCCGAACCCTACTCGGTCCCCGGCCGTTGGCTGGGCGACCGGGATGGCCTAGTGGCGTTGGTGGCGCGGTCTTCCACAGACTCCCCTCCCCTCTCGCTCTTAGAGAGGGGACCGGGATACGTGGCCGCCGCGTGGGGAGAGATAGCGATGGTGGGAGTGTATTTCTCCCCAAACCGCCCTCTTTCGGACTTTGAGGATTTCTTAGAGATCCTCACTGCTGTCGTAGGGAGGGCGGCACCACGCCAGGTCGTGGTGCTCGGCGACCTAAACGCCAAGTCGGTGGCCTGGGGCAACCCGGCCGCCGGGTGCAACGTCCGGGGACGCGCCGTCCAGTTTTGGGCGGCCTCGTGCGGTGTGTCCCTCCTCAACAGGGGGGCGGTCCACACGTGTGTGCGGCAACAGGGCGGGTCGGTGGTGGACGTGTCGTTTGCCACCCCCGCGCTGGCCGCCCGCGTCGTGAATTGGCGGGTGGAGCTGGTGGAGACCTTGTCGGACCACCGTTACGTGCGGTTCGACATCTCCACACAGCGGGGAGGGGGGACGGCCCGTGCTGGGCAATCTCCCTTCCCGCGGTGGGCACTCACCCGCCTGGACCGGGAGGCAGCCAAGGAGGCCGCCTTCCTCCAGGACTGGCTGTCGCCTCCCCCTGTCGAGGAGGTCCCGGACGTTGGGCGGCGTGCGCTCTGGCCGGCACCCCTCCATGGGAATTGGAGGCGTGGGTGCTCGCCAGAGTGTACGAGTGGACGGCCCGCCGAAGGGCGCTTGGTGAGCGCCCCATGGGCGAAGAGCGGGAGGCGGTGCGGCGAGAGGCGAAAGACGCCATCGTCCTCCAGTGGACGGAGGACCTCGCCAGCGCCGCCTTTGGCCGCCGGACGTTGGACGCGCTCGGGCCGGTCCTGCAGGGCTGGCTCGAGCGGCCCCACGGTTTCCTCTCTTTCCGTCTGGTGCAGGTGTTGTCCGGGCATGGCTGCTTCGGATCGCACCTGCACCGGATCGGGAGGGAGGAAACCCCGGCGTGCCACGAATGCGGCGCGGCGGAGGACACGGCGCAGCACACCCTCGAGGGGTGCCCGGCGTGGTCCGAGCGGCGCTGCGGTCTCACCGCGGTGGTCGGACCAGACCTCTCGCTTCCCGGCGTGGTTGACGCCATGCTGGGGAGCGAGGAGGCCTGGTCAGCAGTAGCCTCCTTCTGCGAGGACGTACTCTCGCAGAAGGAGGAGGCGGAGCGGGCGCGGGAGGACGACCCTCTCGCTGCGCCGCTCCGCAGACGGAGAAGGGGGAGAAGGCGTCGTGCCCTCCCTCCACTAGGTGACGGGCGGGCGACAGGCACGGGGGTGCCTGCGCCCGCATTGCACCCGTCACCTCCGTCAGTCATTCCCGCCCCCCCACGCCCGTGAGGGTGTGAGGGGACCGCCTTGATATCGTCGGCGGGGGACTGGTTGTAAAGGCTGTGCCGGTTTCCCAGTCCCCCCGCCACTATGACGAAGCGGGAATGCCGCTGGGTCGTTTTAGTGGGTATACCGGGTTCGCCCGGGGAGTCCCACATACCCCTCCCGTCCCCCGACGGGAGGGTATGCGTAATGCATTTTTTCCCAGCGACAAAAAAAAAAAAAAAAAAAAAAAAAGGTTAGGTCACGCGGTGGTAACCTTCTGCGAAACAGTCGTGTCGCAGAAGGAGGCTGCGGAGAGGGAGAGGGAGATTTCTTCCCCACACCCGATCCGCAGCAGACGCACCGGGCGTCGGCGGAGGGCGGATAACGCCCTCTTCCGGCCCCCCTAATTGGGTCCAGGGGCGACGGACTTGGGGACGTCCGTCGCCCCCCACACATCTGGACCCGAGGTGGTGGCGCGAAGTGTTCCACGCGCGCCCCTCTCAGACGTCGCGCGGGGGGAGTCTAACACCTCACTCCTCCCGCCGACCCGAGATTGAGGCCCGCAGAGGCGGGCCGGCACTAGCCGGGGGTCGCGGTAGTATCTTAAGTTCCCGCGGCCCCCCGGCGTAGGTGTGAGATGGAACACCGGGGTGGTTTTTAGTCAGTAAGAGTCTGACAGACCCCTCCGCCCCCCCAGGGTGGGGGACATCCATGAGGATTTTCCACCCCGGAAAAAAAAAAAAAAAAAAAAAAGGTTAGGTTAGGTTAGGTTGGGGTGGTGTCGTAAACCAGCACCGCATGTCGTGCGGTGTTCCACAGGGCTCGGTCCTGGGCCCGCCCCTGTGGAACATCGGGTATGACTGGGTGCTGAGGGGCGAACTCCCACCGGGCGTAGACCTGACGTGTTACGCGGACGATACGCTGGTCACCGCCCGGGGGAGTTCGTACAGGGAGGCAGCGTTGCTGGCGACGGCTGCGGTCTCACAGGTGGTGAGCCGCATCCGAAGCCTAGGCCTGGAGGTGGCCCTCAACAAGTCGGAGGCCATGGTCTTTCATGGCCCCCGGCGGGCGCCGCCGCCTGATGCCCACATCGTGGTCGGGGGGGCTCGAATTGCTGTCGAGTCTACCATGAAGTACCTGGGATTGGTGCTCGACAGCCGGTGGGATTTCGGCCCCCACTTCCGGCGGCTGGCGCCCAAGTTGTTGGGCGCGGCTGGGGCGCTAGCAACGCTGCTTCCCAATCTGGGGGGCCCGAGCGCCGCCTGTAGGCGGCTCTACGTGGGGATCGTGCGATCGATGGCCCTGTATGGGGCCCCGATCTGGGCGGCTGACCTGACGGCCGGTAGCATAGCTGTCCTGCGGAAACCGCAGAGAGCTATGGCCGTCAGAGTCATCAGGGGATATCGCACGATCTCCTACGAGGCGGCTTGCGTACTGGCCGGATCCCCGCCCTGGGACCTGGAGGCAAAAGTCCACGCGTCACTGCATCAGTGGCGCGAGGAACTGCGGGCGCGGGGCGAAGGGCTGATGCAGCGACACATGGAGTTGCGTCAGTCTCAGCTCCGCGAGGTCCTGGTGGCGGAATGGCGGGACAGGCTCTCACGCCCTACCGCCGGCCTCGATACCATCGAGGCGGTCCGGCCAGTACTCGAGCCCTGGCTCGGGAGAAGGCACGGCTCCCTGTCGTTTCGTGTGACGCAGGTGCTCTCGGGGCATGGTTGCTTCGGGAAGTACCTGTGTCGCATAAACAGGGAGCCGGACGCCCGGTGTCACCACTGCGTCGACTGCCGGGAGGACACGGTGCGGCATACGCTGGCAGAGTGTGCCGCTTGGGAGGAGCCGCGCCGTGCCCTCATCTCAGAAGTAGGCAGTGACCTGTCGCTGCCGGCCGTAGTCGAGTCTATGGTCGGCAGCGAGGAGGCCTGGGACGCGGTGGTAACCTTCTGCGAAACAGTCGTGTCGCAGAAGGAGGCTGCGGAGAGGGAGAGGGAGATTTCTTCCCCACACCCGATCCGCAGCAGACGCACCGGGCGTCGGCGGAGGGCGGATAACGCCCTCTTCCGGCCCCCCTAATTGGGTCCAGGGGCGACGGACTTGGGGACGTCCGTCGCCCCCCACACATCTGGACCCGAGGTGGCGGCGCGAAGTGTTCCACGCGCGCCCCTTTCAGACGTCGCGCGGGGGGAGTCTAACACCTCACTCCTCCCGCCGACCCGAGATTGAGGCCCGCAGAGGCGGGCCGGCACTAGCCGGGGGTCGCGGTAGTATCTTAAGTTCCCGCGGCCCCCCGGCGTAGGTGTGAGATGGAACACCGGGGTGGTTTTTAGTCAGTAAGAGTCTGACAGACCCCTCCGCCCCCCCAGGGTGGGGGACATCCATGAGGATTTTCCACCCCGGAAAAAAAAAAAAAAAAAAAAAAAAAAAAAAAAGGTTAGGTTGGGGTGCGTCAGAATTCCTCCACGTGTGTCCAATGGTTGCTGGTCCCTCTCAATACGTCTGGAGGGAAGAGCAGCTGCTGGGCCGGTGCACCCTGGGCGCGGCAGTATCCTTCCTCGAGGAATGAGAAGAAATTCTTATTCCTCGGGGAATGGTACTGTCGTGGCTAATATTCTGGGCGGGGTTATTTCGTCGTGTGCAGTGCGATGGCTCGCGGGGCGGGCTCATCGGGCGGTGCGTGGTTGGTGGTTCGCTCCTTAAAGTTCTCGGGGGGTGGATCGGGGTTGGGGTTCCTCCTTCATCTTGGATCGCGGCATTCGTTGCGCTCTGGTACGCGTCTGTCTATCAGACGTGATTATGAGCGTGACGAATGGCCGTAGTCCGGGATGGGGGAGGGGCCCCGGCCCTGATTCGCTCCCCGAGGGCTTCGGGGAGTGAATCACTAATCGCGTACCGTCCGGTGGGTCCGCTCCGTGGGCCGTCGCGCGGCACACGGCGAAGTACTGGCCGCGGTCTCGCCGCGGTGGTCGGACCGGACCTCCCGCTTCCCGGCGTGTTTGCACCATGCTGGGTTGCGAGGAGGCCTGGTCAGCGGTAGCCTCCTTCTGCGGGTGCGTGCTCTCGCAGAGGGGGGAGGCGGGGCGGGCGCGGGAGGACGACCTCTCGCTGCGCCGCTCCGCAGCCGGAGAGGGGGGAGAAGGCTTCGTGCCCTCCCTCCTCTAGGTGGTGACGGGCGGGCGACAGGCACGGGGGTGCCTGCGCCTGTATTGCACTCCGTCACCTCCGCCTGCCGTTCCTGGCCCCCCTCCCCTACCCGTGCCGTGAGGGTGGGAGGGGTCCGCCTTGCATTCGTCGGCGGGGGACTGGTAGCAAAGGCTATGCCAGTTTCCCAGTTCCCCTCCACTATGACGAAGCGGGAATGCCGCTGGGTCGTTTTAGTGGGTATACCGGGTTCGCCCGGGGAGTCCCACATACCCCTCCCGTCCCCCGGCGGAAGGGTATGCGTAACGCATTTTTTCCCAGCGTCAAAAAAAAAAAAAAAAAAAAAAAAAAAAAAAAAAAAAGGTTAGGTTAGCCTCCTCCGAAAAGAGGGACGCCCGGTGGACTCCCCCTCGGCATACCGGCCCATCGTTCTGCTCGATGAGGTCGGTAAGCTGTTCGAGGGGATTGTCGCCGGGAGGCTGGAGAGCCACCTGCGGGGGGTAGGGCCGGATCTGTCGGACGCCCAATACGGTTTCCGTCGTGGGCGTTCGACGATCGACGCGCTGGCCCTACTCAAGGGCCAGGTGAAGGAGGCGGTGGAGGCGGGGGACGGAGTGCTGGCGGTGTCATTCGACATTGCCAACGCCTTCAACTCCGTCCCCCACTCGACGATATTGGAGGCACTCCGGTATCACGGAGTGCCCCAATACCTGAGGAACCTGCTTTCAAGCTACTTGGAGGGCCGAGAGGTCCTCCTCGTGGACAAAGCAGGTTCCGTGAGGCGGTACGCTGCTGAGTCCGGTGTTCCACAGGGGTCGGTGCTTGGCCCTCCCTTGTGGAACATCGGATTCGATTGGCTGTTGCGGGGAGCCCTCCTCCAGGGCACGAGTGTCATCTGTTACGCGGATGACACTCTGCTCACTGCACGGGGGAGGAGCTTCGGAGAAGCGGCCATTTTGGCCTCGGCTGGCGGATCCTTGGTGGCAGAGAGGATCCGCCGCCTGGGATTGAGGGTGGCGCTGCACAAAACGGAGGCCGTGTTCTTTCGCGGTCCCCGGCAGCGCTGCCCTGCCGACGCCCACATCGTCGTGGAGGGCGTCCGTATAGGGGTCCAGCCCCAGATGAAATATCTGGGGCTGGTGCTGGACGACAGGTGGCGCTTCGGCCCACATTTCAGCGGGCTGTCGACGCGCCTGTTGAAGGCCGCGGACGCCCTCTCATGGCTTCTCCCAAACCTGGGGGGGCCAAAGGCAAAGTGCCGGCGCCTCTATGCCGGCATTTTGCGGAGCATGGCCCTTTACGGGGCCCCCATCTGGGCGGACTCCCTCCATAGGAGGGAGAATGCGACCGCCATCCGCAGGCCCCAACGGGCCATTGCACAGCGGGTGGCGAGAGCGTACCGCTCGGTGGGCTTTTCGGCGGCGTGCGCTCTGGCCGGCACCCCTCCATGGGAATTGGAGGCGTGGCGAGGCTCGAGCGGTCCCACGGTTTCCTCTCTTTCCGTCTGGTGCAGGTGTTGTCCGGGCATGGCTGCTTCGGATCGCACCTGCACCGGATCGGGAGGGAGGAAACCCCGGCGTGCCACCATTGCGGCGCGGCGGAGGACACGGCGCAGCACACCCTCGAGGGGTGCCCGGCGTGGTCCGAGCGGCGCTGCGGCCTCACCGCGGTGGTCGGACCAGACCTCTCGCTTCCCGGCGTAGTTGACGCCATGCTGGGGAGCGAGGAGGCCTGGTCAGCAGTAGCCTCCTTCTGCGAGGACGTACTCTCGCAGAAGGAGGAGGCGGAGCGGGCGCGGGAGGACGACCCTCTCGCTGCGCCGCTCCGCAGACGGAGAAGGGGGAGAAGGCGTCGTGCCCTCCCTCCTCTAGGTGACGGGCGGGCGACAGGCACGGGGGTGCCTGCGCCCGCATTGCACCCGTCACCTCCGTCAGTCATTCCCGCCCCCCCACGCCCGTGAGGGTGTGAGGGGACCGCCTTGATATCGTCGGCGGGGGACTGGTTGTAAAGGCTGTGCCGGTTTCCCAGTTTTTCCCAGCGACCACTCAGTCACCACTGCGTCGACTGTCTGGAGGACACGGCGCGGCACACAGTGGCAGAGTGTGCCGCTTGGGAGGAACCGCGCCGTGCCCTCGTCTCTGGAGTAGGCAGTGACTTGTCGCTGCCGGCCGTGGTCGAGAAGATGGTCGGCAGCGTCGAGTCCTGGGACGCGGTGGTGTCCTTCTGTGAAGCAGTCGTCTCGCAGAAGGAGGCTGCGGAAAGGGAGCGGGAGGTCAACTCCCCGCACCCGGCCCGCAGCAGACGCACTGGGCGCAGGCGGAAAAAAGGTTAGGTTGGGGTGCGTCAGAATTCCTCCACGTGTGTCCAATGGTTGCTGGTCCCTCTCGATACGTCTGGAGGGAAGAGCAGCTGCTGGGCCGGTGCACCCTGGGCGCGGCAGTATCCTTCCTCGAGGAATGAGAAGAAATTCTTATTCCTCGGGGAATGGTACTGTCGTGGCTAATATTCTGGGCGGGGTTATTTCGTCGTGTGCGGTGCGATGGCTCGCGGGGCGGGCTCATCGGGCGGTGCGTGGTTGGTGGTTCGCTCCTCGAAGTTCTCGGGGGGTGGATCGGGGTTGGGGTTCCTCCTTCATCTTGGATCGCGGCATTCGTTGCGCTCTGCTACGCGTCTGGCCATCAGACGTGATCGTGAGAGTGACGAATGGCCGTGGTCCGGGATGGGGGAGGGGCCCCGGCCCTGATTCGCTCCCCGAGGGCTTCGGGGAGTGAATCGCTAATCGCGTACCGTCCGGTGGGTCCGCTCCGCGGGCCGTCGCGCGGCACACGGCGAAATACTGGCCGCGGTCTTGCCGCGGTGGTCGGACCGGACCTCCCGCTTCCCGGCGTATTTGCGCCATTCTGGGTGGCGAGAGGCCTGGTCAGCGGTAGCCTCCTTCTGCGGGTGCGTGCTCTCGCAGAGGGGGGAGGCGGGGCGGGCGCGGGAGGACGACCTCTCGCTGCGCCGCTCCGCAGCCGGAGAGGGGGGAGAAGGCTTCGTGCCCTCCCTCCTCTAGGTGGTGACGGGCGGGCGACAGGCACGGGGGTGCCTGCGCCCGTATTGCACTCTGTCACCTCCGCCTGCCGTTCCTGGCCCCCCTCCCCTACCCGTGCCGTGAGGGTGGGAGGGGTCCGCCTTGCATTCGTCGGCGGGGGACTGGTAGCAAAGGCTATGCCAGTTTCCCAGTTCCCCTCCACTATGACGAAGCGGGAATGCCGCTGGGTCGTTTTAGTGGGTATACCGGGTTCGCCCGGGGAGTCCCACATACCCCTCCCGTCCCCCGGCGGAAGGGTATGCGTAACGCATTTTTTCCCAGCGTCAAAAAAAAAAAAAAAAAAAAAGGTTAGGTTAGGTTAGGTTAGGTTGGGGGACCCCCCACAGAGCTTGCGTCCACGTCGCGTCCCCTGGAAACAGCCCAGTTCTGACCACCGTAACGGAGTGGCAGACTGGGACTGGCTAAAGTGCTCTGTGACTTCGTAGCGATCATTTGTATCTTGCCTTGTACTACGATTTTAAATGTCTTTTAATATGCCTTCGCGGGACGCCTGCGGGCGATTTTTAAAACAAAAAGGCCCTTCTCAGGGCCAACCCAAAGGCCCTTCTCAGGGCCAACCCAAAGGCCCTTCTCAGGGCCAACCCAAAGGCCCTTCTCAGGGCCAACCCAAAGGCCCTTCTCAGGGCCAACCAAAAGGCCCTTCTCAGGGCCAACCCAAAGGCCCTTCTCAGGGCCAACCCAAAGGCCCTTCTCAGGGCCACCCCGACGCTTCGGCGTCAGAGACTAGCCGCGCGCCGTCTGCGGCTAGCTTCTTTGGAGGGGCGGATGACATACTAATCAGCGAGTCGTCTGACAACGATTCGCTGATTGGTATGTCGGACGCGGACGAGTCTCGCTCGCGGAAGCGAGTCCACCTGAGCGGTGGGTCAGAGGGTTCCTCGGCTTCGGGGTCGAGGAGGTTGCCGAAGGCTAAAAAGCCGACGGTGGCTGCGGACACCCATAAAGTTGGGCTCGTGGAAGCCCAACGCCAGTTGGACCTGGCTCGGCGGAATCAGCTCCAGCTAGAGCTGGAGGAGCGGGTTGCCGCGAAGGAGAGGCGGGCGCACCTCGCTCGGGCCAAGTCCGGGTACGGTGCGTCTCGCGTTCTGTACGCGGACCACTCTCTGGCCGAGCTGGAGAAAATGGCGGAGGAGGACGAGGAGGAGATTGTGGAGGTCGCCTCTAAGTCCTCCAATCTAAAGGGGACCTTCCAGAAGGCCCTCAAATGCAGGGCCGCGAGCATGCGCGGTGTCGTCGCGGAGCTGGTCCAGCGCACGACCACCGACGAGACGCGGCAACTGCAGGCGAGAGTGGATCGCCTGCAGTCGGAGGTCAGCCAGCTTCATCTGAAGCTGGCTGAAGCCACGGCCCGGCCACAGCAGGCCGAGGCGAGCCCTGTGGCAGATGGCGCTGCCTCGGCCCGGCCACAACAGGCCAAGGCGAGGCCTGCAGCAGAGGGCCCCTCCTCCAACCTTGAGGATATCATCCGCAAGGTAGTAATGGAGGAGAGGGCCTTCACGAGGGCCTGCTTTGCAGGCATTGAGGACCGGCTCCTGCCGGAGAAGCGCCTCCGACCGCCGCTTGCGGCGGATGAGAGGCGGTCTGAGCCGGGGCCGTCCTCAACTCAGGGGGACAAGAGGCGGTCTGAGCCGGGGCCGTCTTCAACCCAGGCGGAGGATGCCCTTCTCCCTTCGACCACTCCTTCCAACGAGTGGACGAAAGTGGGCCGTAAGGGGAAGGGCAAAGGGAAGGGGAAGAAGTCGGCAACGGCCGTCCCTGCCAACCCTGCCGTGCCTGAAGTCCCCGCAAAAAAAGGGACTGTGAAGGGAAAGGGGCAGCTGGTCCCCCCGAAATCCGCGGCCGTCGTGGTGACACTCACCGCGGAGGCTGCGGGACGAGGGGAGACCTATGCCTCCATCCTGGTGCGGGCGCGTGCAAACGCCGATCCCGCCCAATTGGGGATCGGCAATGTGTCCTGCCGGCGGACCCAAGCCGGGGCTCGAATCTTCGAGTTCCCGGGGGCCGAGGGGAGTGCCCACGCGGACCTCTTCGCAGCAAAGCTGCAAGAGGTCATCGCGGACTCGGCGAAGGTGGCCCGGCCGGTCAAGTCGGCGGTCATAGAAGTGACGGAGTTGGATGACTCCGTCACCAAGGAGGAGGTAGTGACGGCGGTCGCAGCGGTAGGGGGCTGTGGCGCAGCGGCGGTCCAAGGCCGGGACATAAGGCCCGGCCGCGGCGGAATGGGCACAATCCGCCTCGAGTGCCCAATCGCAGCTGCCAAAGCCGTCCTTGCAAAAGGACGGCTTCAAGTCGGCTTTAGCTCGGGTGCGGTTAGGGTACTCGAGGACCAGCCTTTGAGGTGCTTCCGGTGCTTCGGCATCGGCCACACCCGGCCCCTGTGTCCGTCCAAAGTGGATCGGTCGGACACATGCTACCGCTGCGGCAAGGAGGGCCACAAAGCCTCCTCCTGCCAGGCTGCCACGCCGCACTGCGCGGTGTGTGCCGCCAGTGGCCGCCGGGCATGCCACGTCATGAAGGGGGGAAAGTGCAATCCCCCCCCTAAGCGTGGCAAAGCGCAGGCGCCGACCGGGCCTGCGCCTGCTGTTGCCGCAAACACCGCCGTTCCTGCGGCGGCTGCGGAGGAGGGTGCGATGTCCGACTAATGGCCAGAGTCGAACATCGCATCCTTCAGGCGAACGCCAACCACTGCAGGACAGCCCAGGATCTGCTGATGCAGACCATGGCTGAGTGGTTGGTGGACTTGGCGGTGGTCGCCGAGCCCTACTCGGTCCCCGGCCGTTGGCTGGGCGACCGGGATGGCCTAGTGGCGTTGGTGGCGCGGTCTTCCACAGACTCCCCTCCCCTCTCGCTCTTAGAGAGGGGACCGGGATACGTGGCCGCCGCGTGGGGAGAGATAGCAATGGTGGGAGTGTATTTCTCCCCAAACCGCCCTCTCTCGGACTTTGAGGATTTCTTAGAGATCCTCACTGCTGTCGTAGGGAGGGCGGCACCACGCCAGGTCGTGGTGCTCGGCGACCTAAACGCCAAGTCGGTGGCCTGGGGCAACCCGGCCGCCGGGTGCAACGTCCGGGGACGCGCCGTCCAGTTTTGGGCGGCCTCGTGCGGTGTGTCCCTCCTCAACAGGGGGGCGGTCCACACGTGTGTGCGGCAACAGGGCGGGTCGGTGGTGGACGTGTCGTTTGCCACCCCCGCGCTGGCCGCCCGCGTCGTGAATTGGCGGGTGGAGCTGGTGGAGACCTTGTCGGACCACCGTTACGTGCGGTTCGACATCTCCACACAGCGGGGAGGGGGGACGGCCCGTGCTGGGCAATCTCCCTTCCCGCGGTGGGCACTCACCCGCCTGGACCGGGAGGCAGCCAAGGAGGCCGCCTTCCTCCAGGACTGGCTGTCGCCTCCCCCTGTCGAGGAGGTCCCGGACGTTGACGCCGCAGCGGTGCGGCTCAGGGGGTCCTTGACCGAGGTGTGCAACTCCAGCATGCCTCGGTCACGCCGTCCGCCTCCCCGTCGCGCCGTGTACTGGTGGACGGAGGAGCTGGCGGGGCTCCGGGCCACCTGCGTGGCGGCCAGGAGGGCCTACGCACGGAGTCGGCGGCGCAGCGCCCAGAACCGAGTCCGGGCAGAGGAGGATCGCCTGTACGCCTCTTACCGAGAGGCTACGGCGGCCCTCAAGTCTGCGATGGGCGCTGCGCGGGACTCGGCGAGGGCCGAGATGCTGGAGGGTCTCGACAGGGACCCCTACGGGAGACCATATAAGGCGGCGCGGAATCAGCTCCGCCCCTATGGTCCCCCACTGTCCGAGACCCTCGAGCCGGCATTGTTGGATGGGGTGGTCCGGTCCCTGTTTCCGCGCAGGACCGACTTCGCCCCTCCAACAATGGATCCCCCGCAAGGGGCGGCTCCCCCGGAGGCAGAGGTCCCCCCGGTGACGGCGGCGGAATTCTACGCGGGGGTTCTGAACCTCCGCGCGAAGAAGACCGCCCCCGGACCGGACGGCGTCCCCGCAAGGGTGGTGGCGATCGCCGCCTCCCAAATGGAGGACAGGTTTCGGGAACTTTTCAGCGCGTGTTTTGCGGCTGGGAGGTTCCCGAAACTCTGGAAGGAGGGGCAGCTCTGCCTCCTCCGAAAAGAGGGACGCCCGGTGGACTCCCCCTCGGCATGCCGGCCCATCGTTCTGCTCGATGAGGTCGGTAAGCTGTTCGAGGGGATTGTCGCCGGGAGGCTGGAGAGCCACCTGCGGGGGGCAGGGCCGGATCTGTCGGACGCCCAATACGGTTTCCGTCGTGGGCGTTCGACGATCGACGCGCTGGCCCTACTCAAGGGCCAGGTGAAGGAGGCGGTGGAGGCGGGGGACGGAGTGCTGGCGGTGTCATTCGACATTGCCAACGCCTTCAACTCCGTCCCCCACTCGACGATATTGGAGGCACTCCGGTATCACGGAGTGCCCCAATACCTGAGGAACCTGCTTTCGAGCTACTTGGAGGGCCGAGAGGTCCTCCTCGTGGACAAAGCAGGTTCGGTGAGGCGGTACGCTGCTGAGTCCGGTGTTCCGCAGGGGTCGGTGCTTGGCCCTCCCTTGTGGAACATCGGATTCGATTGGCTGTTGCGGGGAGCCCTCCTCCAGGGCACGAGTGTCATCTGTTACGCGGATGACACTCTGCTCACTGCACGGGGGAGGAGCTTCGGAGAAGCGGCCATTTTGGCCTCGGCTGGCGGATCCTTGGTGGCAGAGAGGATCCGCCGCCTGGGATTGAGGGTGGCGCTGCACAAAACGGAGGCCGTGTTCTTTCGCGGTCCCCGGCAGCGCTGCCCCGCCGACGCCCACATCGTCGTGGAGGGCGTCCGTATAGGGGTCCAGCCCCAGATGAAATATCTGGGGCTGGTGCTGGACGACAGGTGGCGCTTCGGCCCACATTTCAGCGGGCTGTCGACGCGCCTGTTGAAGGCCGCGGACGCCCTCTCATGGCTCCTCCCAAACCTGGGGGGGCCAAAGGCAAGGTGCCGGCGCCTCTATGCCGGCATTTTGCGGAGCATGGCCCTTTACGGGGCCCCCATCTGGGCGGACTCCCTCCATAGGAGGGAGAATGCGACCGCCATCCGCAGGCCCCAACGGGCCATTGCACAGCGGGTGGCGAGAGCGTACCGCTCAGTGGGATTTTCGGCGGCGTGCGCTCTGGCCGGCACCCCTCCATGGGAATTGGAGGCGTGGGTGCTCGCCAGAGTGTACGAGTGGACGGCCCGCCGAAGGGCGCTTGGTGAGCGCCCCATGGGCGAAGAGCGGGAGGCGGTGCGGCGAGAGGCGAAAGACGCCATCGTCCTCAATTGGACGGAGGACCTCGCCAGCGCCGCCTTTGGCCGCCGGACGTTGGACGCGCTCGGGCCGGTCCTGCAGGGCTGGCTCGAGCGGCCCCACGGTTTCCTCTCTTTCCGTCTGGTGCAGGTGTTGTCCGGGCATGGCTGCTTCGGATCGCACCTGCACCGGATCGGGAGGGAGGAAACCCCGGCGTGCCACGAATGCGGCGCGGCGGAGGACACGGCGCAGCACACCCTCGAGGGGTGCCCGGCGTGGTCCGAGCGGCGCTGCGGTCTCACCGCGGTGGTCGGACCAGACCTCTCGCTTCCCGGCGTGGTTGACGCCATGCTGGGGAGCGAGGAGGCCTGGTCAGCAGTAGCCTCCTTCTGCGAGGACGTACTCTCGCAGAAGGAGGAGGCGGAGCGGGCGCGGGAGGACGACCCTCTCGCTGCGCCGCTCCGCAGACGGAGAAGGGGGAGAAGGCGTCGTGCCCTCCCTCCTCTAGGTGACGGGCGGGCGACAGGCACGGGGGTGCCTGCGCCCGCATTGCACCCGTCACCTCCGTCAGTCATTCCCGCCCCCCCACGCCCGTGAGGGTGTGAGGGGACCGCCTTGATATCGTCGGCGGGGGACTGGTTGTAAAGGCTGTGCCGGTTTCCCAGTCCCCCCGCCACTATGACGAAGCGGGAATGCCGCTGGGTCGTTTTAGTGGGTATACCGGGTTCGCCCGGGAGTCCCACATACCCCTCCCGTCCCCCGATGGGAGGGTATGCGTAATGCATTTTTTCCCAGCGTCAAAAAAAAAAAAAAAAAAAAAAAAAAAAAAAAAGGTTAGGTTAGGTTCTGCGGGCGCGGGGCGAAGGGCTGATGCAGCGACACATGGAGTTGCGTCAGTCTCAGCTCCGCGAGGTCCTGGTGGCGGAATGGCGGGACAGGCTCTCACGCCCTACCGCCGGCCTCGATACCATCGAGGCGGTCCGGCCAGTACTCGAGCCCTGGCTCGGGAGAAGGCACGGCTCCCTGTCGTTTCGTGTGACGCAGGTGCTCTCGGGGCATGGTTGCTTCGGGAAGTACCTGTGTCGCATAAACAGGGAGCCGGACGCCCGGTGTCACCACTGCGTCGACTGCCGGGAGGACACGGTGCGGCATACGCTGGCAGAGTGTGCCGCTTGGGAGGAGCCGCGCCGTGCCCTCATCTCAGAAGTAGGCAGTGACCTGTCGCTGCCGGCCGTAGTCGAGTCTATGGTCGGCAGCGAGGAGGCCTGGGACGCGGTGGTAACCTTCTGCGAAACAGTCGTGTCGCAGAAGGAGGCTGCGGAGAGGGAGAGGGAGATTTCTTCCCCACACCCGATCCGCAGCAGACGCACCGGGCGTCGGCGGAGGGCGGATAACGCCCTCTTCCGGCCCCCCTAATTGGGTCCAGGGGCGACGGACTTGGGGACGTCCGTCGCCCCCCACACATCTGGACCCGAGGTGGCGGCGCGAAGTGTTCCACGCACGCCCCTCTCAGACGTCGCGCGGGGGGAGTCTAACACCTCACTCCTCCCGCCGACCCGAGATTGAGGCCCGCAGAGGCGGGCCGGCACTAGCCGGGGGTCGCGGTAGTATCTTAAGTTCCCGCGGCCCCCCGGCGTAGGTGTGAGATGGAACACCGGGGTGGTTTTTAGTCAGTAAGAGTCTGACAGACCCCTCCGCCCCCCCAGGGTGGGGGACATCCATGAGGATTTTCCACCCCGGAAAAAAAAAAAAAAAAAAAAAAAAAAAAAAAAGGTTAGGTTAGGTTAGGTTAGCCCCCCCGGAAAAAAAAAAAAAAAAAAGGTTAGGTTAGGTTAGGTTAGGTTAGCCCCCCCGGAAAAAAAAAAAAAAAAAAAAAAAAAAAAAAAAAAAAAAAGGTTAGGTTAGGTTAACCTCCGTCTGGCTTTGCCCACGGCCGCAGAGTCTACAGAGGACGACGCCATCAGCGTCCCAGAGGTGACACAGGCAGAGATGGGGGCGGCCGTGATGCGGCTCCGGGCCAAGAACGTGGCTCCGGGGCCCGACGGAATTCACGGCCAAGTGCTAGCCCTCGCTCTGAAGGAGCTAGAGCCCTGGCTGAGAGAACTCTACACAGCGTGTCTTGAGCGGGGCCAGTTTCCCACTTTGTGGAAATCTGGTCGTCTGGTCCTGCTCAGGAAGGTGGGGCGCCCTGCGGACTCGCCGTCCGCGTACCGGCCCTTAGTGCTGCTAGTGGAGGTGGGTAAGCTGTTCGAAAGGATAATCGCTGCCCGCCTCCTCGGCCACTTGTGCAGAGAGGGGCCGGATCTGGACGAAAGCCAGTTCGGCTTTCGGCACGGGCGCTCCACCATCCACGCGATATCGCAGGTGAGAGTTCTGGCGGAGGAAGCGGTATCCCGGGGTGGGGTGATGTTGGCGGTGTCCTTGGACATCTCCAACGCCTTCAACACCCTGCCCTGGAGTTGTATCCGGGAGGCACTGCGGTACCATCGAGTGCCTCCTTACCTCCGCCGCATTGTCGGGGCTTATTTCTCGGAGAGGTGTGTCACCTACGTGGGACGTGATGGCGTCGTAAACCAGCACCGCATGTCGTGCGGTGTTCCACAGGGCTCGGTCCTGGGCCCGCCCCTGTGGAACATCGGGTATGACTGGGTGCTGAGGGGCGAACTCCCACCGGGCGTAGACCTGACATGTTACGCGGACGATACGCTGGTCACCGCCCGGGGGAGTTCGTACAGGGAGGCAGCGTTGCTGGCGACGGCTGCGGTCTCACAGGTGGTGAGCCGCATCCGAAGCCTAGGCCTGGAGGTGGCCCTCAACAAGTCGGAGGCCATGGTCTTTCATGGCCCCCGGCGGGCGCCGCCGCCTGATGCCCACATCGTGGTCGGGGGGGCTCGAATTGCTGTCGAGTCTACCATGAAGTACCTGGGATTGGTGCTCGACAGCCGGTGGGATTTCGGCCCCCACTTCCGGCGGCTGGCGCCCAAGTTGTTGGGCGCGGCTGGGGCGCTAGCAACGCTGCTTCCCAATCTGGGGGGCCCGAGCGCCGCCTGTAGGCGGCTCTACGTGGGGATCGTGCGATCGATGGCCCTGTATGGGGCCCCGATCTGGGCGGCTGACCTGACGGCCGGTAGCATAGCTGTTCTGCGGAAACCGCAGAGAGCTATGGCCGTCAGAGTCATCAGGGGATATCGCACGATCTCCTACGAGGCGGCTTGCGTACTGGCCGGATCCCCGCCCTGGGACCTGGAGGCAAAAGTCCACGCGTCACTGCATCAGTGGCGCGAGGAACTGCGGGCGCGGGGCGAAGGGCTGATGCAGCGACACATGGAGTTGCGTCAGTCTCAGCTCCGCGAGGTCCTGGTGGCGGAATGGCGGGACAGGCTCTCACGCCCTACCGCCGGCCTCGATACCATCGAGGCGGTCCGGCCAGTACTCGAGCCCTGGCTCGGGAGAAGGCACGGCTCCCTGTCGTTTCGTGTGACGCAGGTGCTCTCGGGGCATGGTTGCTTCGGGAAGTACCTGTGTCGCATAAACAGGGAGCCGGACGCCCGGTGTCACCACTGCGTCGACTGCCGGGAGGACACGGTGCGGCATACGCTGGCAGAGTGTGCCGCTTGGGAGGAGCCGCGCCGTGCCCTCATCTCAGAAGTAGGCAGTGACCTGTCGCTGCCGGCCGTAGTCGAGTCTATGGTCGGCAGCGAGGAGGCCTGGGACGCGGTGGTAACCTTCTGCGAAACAGTCGTGTCGCAGAAGGAGGCTGCGGAGAGGGAGAGGGAGATTTCTTCCCCACACCCGATCCGCAGCAGACGCACCGGGCGTCGGCGGAGGGCGGATAACGCCCTCTTCCGGCCCCCCTAATTGGGTCCAGGGGCGACAGACTTGGGGACGTCCGTCGCCCCCCACACATCTGGACCCGAGGTGGCGGCGCGAAGTGTTCCACGCGCGCCCCTCTCAGACGTCGCGCGGGCGGAGTCTAACACCTCACTCCTCCCGCCGACCCGAGATTGAGGCCCGCAGAGGCGGGCCGGCACTAGCCGGGGGTCGCGGTAGTATCTTAAGTTCCCGCGGCCCCCCGGCGTAGGTGTGAGATGGAACACCGGGGTGGTTTTTAGTCAGTAAGAGTCTGACAGACCCCTCCGCCCCCCCAGGGTGGGGGACATCCATGAGGATTTTCCACCCCGGAAAAAAAAAAAAAAAAAAAAAAAAAAAAAAAAAAAAAGGTTAACCTCCGTCGGGGTGCGTCAGAATTCCTCCACGTGTGTCCAATGGTTGCTGGTCCCTCTCGATACGTCTGGAGGGAAGAGCAGCTGCTGGGCCGGTGCACCCTGGGCGCGGCAGTATCCTTCCTCGAGGAATGGGAAGAAATTCTTATTCCTCGGGGAATGGTACTGTCGTGGCTAATATTCTGGGCGGGGTTATTTCGTCGTGTGCAGTGCGATGGCTCGCGGGGCGGGCTCATCGGGCGGTGCGTGGTTGGTGGTTCGCTCCTCGAAGTTCTCGGGGAGTGGATCGGGGTTGGGGTTCCTCCTTCATCTTGGATCGCGGCGTTCGTTGCGCTCTGATACGCGTCTGCCTATCAGACGTGATTATGACCACTGGCCTGGTCGTCCTAAACCGGGGCTCAGTCCACACGTGCGTGCGACAGCGGGGTGGTTCGATAGTGGACGTATCGTTCGCTAGCCCTGCTGTCGCTAGCCGTGTTCGTGACTGGCGTGTCGCCGTGGAGGTGGAGACGTTATCGGATCACCGATACATTCGTTTCGACGTCTCCACCCAGACCGCCGGCGGCCGCAGATCGCGAGCCCCGCGAGCGGACGGCCCGCGCTGGGCGCGCAAGCGCATCGACAGGGAACTTCTCGAGGAGGCCACCATTGTCCAGGCCTGGATCCGGGAGTCGGCAACAGCCGGACCCGTCGACGTCGAACAGGAGGCGCTGTGGTTCCACGGGGCGATGACGCAGATCAGCGACGCGTCCATGCCCCGGGTCCACGCACAGTCAGCGAGGCGCCAGGTGTACTGGTGGTCTACCGAGATCGCACAGCTGCGCGTCGCGTGCGTAGCGGTGTGGCGCCAGTACACCCGATACCGGAGGAGACGTCGTCGGGTCCCTGACGAAGAAGCCGCGCGGTATGAGGTGTACCGCGCGGCGAAGAAGACTCTGCGGCTGGCCATCGGCGAGGCAAAGAAGCGCGCCAGGGAAGAGATGTTGGAGACTCTGGACGGAGATCCGTGGGGGCGCCCCTATCGAGCGGTTCGAGGGAAACTTCGAGCCGCCGCGCCTCCACTTACGGAGAGTCTCCAACCCGAGCTGTTGGAGGAGGTAGTAGCAGCCCTCTTCCCGGCGAGAGCGGAACATATCCCGCCGCCGATGGCTTTGCCCACGGCCGCAGAGTCTACAGAGGACGACGCCATCAGCGTCCCAGAGGTGACACAGGCAGAGATGGGGGCGGCCGTGATGCGGCTCCGGGCCAAGAACGTGGCTCCGGGGCCCGACGGAATTCACGGCCAAGTGCTAGCCCTCGCTCTGAAGGAGCTAGAGCCCTGGCTGAGAGAACTCTACACAGCGTGTCTTGAGCGGGGCCAGTTTCCCACTTTGTGGAAATCTGGTCGTCTGGTCCTGCTCAGGAAGGTGGGGCGCCCTGCGGACTCGCCGTCCGCGTACCGGCCCTTAGTGCTGCTAGTGGAGGTGGGTAAGCTGTTCGAAAGGATAATCGCTGCCCGCCTCCTCGGCCACTTGTGCAGAGAGGGGCCGGATCTGGACGAAAGCCAGTTCGGCTTTCGGCACGGGCGCTCCACCATCCACGCGATATCGCAGGTGAGAGTTCTGGCGGAGGAAGCGGTATCCCGGGGTGGGGTGATGTTGGCGGTGTCCTTGGACATCTCCAACGCCTTCAACACCCTGCCCTGGAGTTGTATCCGGGAGGCACTGCGGTACCATCGAGTGCCTCCTTACCTCCGCCGCATTGTCGGGGCTTATTTCTCGGAGAGGTGTGTCACCTACGTGGGACGTGATGGCGTCGTAAACCAGCACCGCATGTCGTGTCTTCCTCTCCGCAGCCTCCTTCTGCGACACGACTGTTTCGCAGAAGGAGGCTGCGGAGAGGGAGAGGGAGATTTCTTCCCCACACCCGATCCGCAGCAGACGCACCGGGCGTCGGCGGAGGGCGGATAACGCCCTCTTCCGGCCCCCCTAATTGGGTCCAGGGGCGACAGACTTGGGGACGTCCGTCGCCCCCCACACATCTGGACCCGAGGTGGCGGCGCGAAGTGTTCCACGCGCGCCCCTCTCAGACGTCGCGCGGGCGGAGTCTAACACCTCACTCCTCCCGCCGACCCGAGATTGAGGCCCGCAGAGGCGGGCCGGCACTAGCCGGGGGTCGCGGTAGTATCTTAAGTTCCCGCGGCCCCCCGGCGTAGGTGTGAGATGGAACACCGGGGTGGTTTTTAGTCAGTAAGAGTCTGACAGACCCCTCCGCCCCCCCAGGGTGGGGGACATCCATGAGGATTTTCCACCCCGGAAAAAAAAAAAAAAAAAAAAAAAAAAAAAAAAAAAAAAGGTTAACCTCCGTCGGGGTGCGTCAGAATTCCTCCACGTGTGTCCAATGGTTGCTGGTCCCTCTCGATACGTCTGGAGGGAAGAGCAGCTGCTGGGCCGGTGCACCCTGGGCGCGGCAGTATCCTTCCTCGAGGAATGAGAAGAAATTCTTATTCCTCGGGGAATGGTACTGTCGTGGCTAATATTCTGGGCGGGGTTATTTCGTCGTGTGCAGTGCGGTGGCTCGCGGGGCTGGCTCATCGGGCGGTGCGTGGTTGGTGGTTCGCTCCTCGAAGTTCTCGGGGAGTGGATCGGGGTTGGGGTTCCTCCTTCGTCTTGGATCGCGGCGTTCGTTGCGCTCTGCTACGCGTCTGGCCATCAGACGTGATTGTGAGCGTGACGAATGGCCGTGGTCCGGGATGGGGGAGGGGCCCCGGCCCTGATTCGCTCCCCGAGGGCTTCGAGGAGTGAATCACTAATCGCGTACCGTCCGGTGGGTCCGCTCCGTGGGCCGTCGCGCGGCACACGGCGAAATACTGGCCGCGGTCTCGCCGCGGTGGTAGGACCAGACCTCCCGCTTCCCGGCGTATTTGCGCCATGCTGGGTTGCGAGGAGGCCTGGTCAGCGGTAGCCTCCTTCTGCGGGTGCGTGCTCTCGCAGAGGGGGGAGGCGGGGCGGGCGCGGGAGGACGACCTCTCGCTGCGCCGCTCCGCAGCCGGAGAGGGGGGAGAAGGCTTCGTGCCCTCCCTCCTCTAGGTGGTGACGGGCGGGCGACAGGCACGGGGGTGCCTGCGCCTGTATTGCACTCTGTCACCTCCGCCTGCCGTTCCTGGCCCCCCTCCCCTACCCGTGCCGTGAGGGTGGGAGGGGTCCGCCTTGCATTCGTCGGCGGGGGACTGGTAGCAAAGGCTATGCCAGTTTCCCAGTTCCCCTCCACTATGACGAAGCGGGAATGCCGCTGGGTCGTTTTAGTGGGTATACCGGGTTCGCCCGGGGAGTCCCACATACCCCTCCCGTCCCCCGGCGGAAGGGTATGCGTAACGCATTTTTTCCCAGCGTCAAAAAAAAAAAAAAAAAAAAAAAAAAAAGGTTAGGTTGCGCGGCCCTGGTGGCGGAGTGGCGGGAGAGGCTTTCGCGCCCTACCGCCGGCCTCGTCACCATCGAGGCGATCCGGCCAGTACTCGAGCGCTGGCTCGAGAGGAGGCACGGCTCCCTGTCGTTTCGGGTGACACAGGTGCTTACCGGGCATGGTTGCTTTGGGAAGTACCTGTGTCGCATAAACAGGGAGCCGGACGCCCGGTGTCACCACTGCGTCGACTGTCTGGAGGACACGGCGCGGCACACAGTGGCAGAGTGTGCCGCTTGGGAGGAACCGCGCCGTGCCCTCGTCTCTGGAGTAGGCAGTGACTTGTCGCTGCCGGCCGTGGTCGAGAAGATGGTCGGCAGCGTCGAGTCCTGGGACAAAAAAAAAAAAAAAAAAAAAAAAAAAAAAAAAAGGTTAGGTTAGGTTCCCTCGTCTCTGGAGTAGGCAGTGACTTGTCGCTGCCGGCCGTGGTCGAGAAGATGGTCGGCAGCGTCGAGTCCTGGGACGCGGTGGTGTCCTTCTGTGAAGCAGTCGTCTCGCAGAAGGAGGCTGCGGAAAGGGAGCGGGAGGTCAACTCCCCGCACCCGGCCCGCAGCAGACGCACTGGGCGCAGGCGGAGGGCGGATAGCGCTCTCTTCCGGCCCCCCTGAATGGGTTCGGGATACCCGAACCCGAGGTGGCGGGCGCGCGGCGTGTCCGCACGCGCCCTTCTGAGGCGAGGCCGCAAGGCCAGGCTCCAGCCGGGGGTCGCGGAAGTATCTTCTGTTCCCGTGACCCCCGACGTAGGAGAGTGAAGGACACGGGTGGTTTTTAGTCAGTACGAGTCTGACAGACCCCCCTGCCCCTTAGGGGCGGGGGACATCCATGAGGATTTTCCACCCAAAAAAAAAAAAAAAAAAAAAAAAAAGGTTAGGTTAGGTTAGGTTAGGTTTTTTTTTTTTTTTTTTTTTTTTTTTTTTTTTTTTTTTTTTTTTTTTTTTTTTTGGCAGGAATCCCCACGGACACCTCGACTACCTCACAGGCTGTGAGATAGTCGAGGTAGTGCCGGACTCGAACCGGCTAAAACCACACTCCTGCCCCACCAGTGTCCCTCTGACGTGGTCAGAGCCCTTTTTTACATATTAAGGCTTTTTTGGCGGCTGTTTGGTTGGAGGTCGAAGAGACTGTTCTTTGTGTATTGTTTTTATGTTTACTTACTATTTTTAAACTATTTTATTATGCAATTTCCGGATTTTCCTTTAAATTTAAATGACTTCGTTTTTTTAATTATTTATTTACTATTTTATGTTTTTATAAACTACTATTACATATACTATTTTATAATTATATTACAAACCAATATTTTCACGTATTATTACCCTTACATTTAACCCCTAGAATTATTTCTTTTACTTGATCTTGTGTTCGCTGTAGGTATTTAGTTTTGGCTTCACTTTTTCGTGATATCCACACTATATAATTATTATATGATTGCATATCATGTTCAGTTCAGCACCAACTTTTTCGACGAAATGTTTGCCAATCACAAGTTTTCGAAACAACCTTCTAACAGATTCGACACCAACTAACGATTTCACTAGAGTTGGCCTACGGACACGTATAATTTGGGCCACTTTCTCAAGAAGGTGACCCCCATTACAATTTTCCATTAAGCCAACCCTAGTGGTTCGCTTAATGCTTCTGCCATCTGGTTGTGTCGAATCTGTTAGCTCTGTGTACGTGGAAGTGGGCGCATCGGCAACTTTAGCAGTACGCAATGGTTGCTCGTGCGAATGCGTCCCACTTCCTCCGCACCGGGCATTCACTGCTGAACGCATTGTGTGAGTGTTCCCCCAGCTTGTCCCTGGTGCAGTTCACGCAAACCGCTGCTTTGCCGACCTGTTTGTCAGGGCAGTCCAACCTAAGGTGTGGACCACCACAGTGACTGCACAGATCGGCTGGCTCCGTGCACAGGCGCTTGCCGTGCCCGTATGCCAAGCAACGGGTGCACTGCACCAGAGGCGACTGGTCTTCGACCCGCACTCGCTGGAGGTCAATCCGAAGCTTGCCTTCAGCGAGTGCCCGTCTCCAGATTGCTGGGGAAACACTCAACACAACGCTGTTCACGTGGGGGTTTCTCGAGTTTTTTCTGAATTTCACAGTCATTTTTGTTTCCTCGTCGCCGAGGCCGTGAAATAACTCCTGGTTCTGATTCTTAAGGGCTCGTATCACCTCCTCATCACTATGGATCAGTAAGACGTCCTTAAGAATCAGAAGCGGGTCTCGATTCTTCACTTCCTCGACGACGAGGTTCTCTCCGGCCTTCTCCAAACGCTCCTTCAGCTTTTGCCGCTCCTCCTTCGTTGCGCACCCCATAATGACCTTTCGGTCTTTGCCTTTACGCACCCTTTCAACTCGCACCCATCCCTGCTTTGCGTCCACCGCCTTTCTCACCCTCTCCAGGACCTCACCACTCGTGTCCATCACCTGTGTTGAGGAAACAACCACGGAGTGCAGAGAGGTTCGCTCCAGGGCCTTCGCCCCGGTTTGGCTTTTGATCACGGCTGCTACACTCGCGTAGGTTGTTTCCCCCACACTTTCCCTGCCGGCCAAACTGTCCCGGAGCTTTTCGAGCTTCTCGGAGTTGTCCTTCAACTCCGAGAGGTGCTCCTTGATGGTGTTGGTGAGCACAGTCTGGCTGGCGAGAACGTCGCTCAGGGAGGACTGAGGAATGTAGTCAGCGGCGGGCGCGGGTGTGGGTGCGGGTTCGGGTGCGGCCGGGGCCTTGTCCAGCTCTGACTCCTTGACCAGCTCATAAAGCCGGTTTATGGCCTCGAGCACCGCAGCCTTGATATCCGTCCTGAGGTTGCGCGAGTTGCCCAAGTTAAGCTTAGCTTTATTCAGGCAAGCTCGCGCCTCCTCAGTGCGACTGCGGTACCCGACCTCCGGCTTCTTGAGCGGTCTTGGATCATTGACAGGGGCTCGGCGCGTCGACGGGGTAGCAAGGCTCTCCTTGGACGCGAGGGGTGTTTCGTCTCCGAAAATAATTTGCCTCCTCGCGTCAAGAGTCGTGGGCCCCGCTTTCTCCGCCGATCGCGGCGAGCCACTGGAGCACTGGGACCTCAAGTTGCTGGATGGGGTGCGGAACATATTGATATCGAGTGGCAGATATCGATTAAACAGACCCCTGTAAATGGGAAGTCAGTCAGATACCTGCTTGGGAGGAGAGGAAACGTTGCAGACACTGGGTACTGTGACCCTGTAAAGAGGGGACACAGTAAGACAATACACTAAATAAACAAATCACAAAATATCACATAAATTATAAATGTAAATTATAAATGTTGTATAATTAATTGATAAATTATAGTCAAATGTCAAATAAAATGCTGTCAATATAATAAAATAAAATTAAAACACGATACACTCCCTACTAACACATAAAATAACTAGAATAGGCCAAAAGAGCTGAAAACTAAAATAAAAAATTTTGCCGACCTCTCTCCGTTTTCCCTCTACCTATAGCTATAGAACAGAGGGTGGGAGGGTAAGCAAAATTTTTTGCGAGCTAGGGGCACGTGCGATACGTCAAAAGACGCGTCTCGGCGCGGGCTAGCTGAATTTTGAAAAAAGCTTATTGTCGTTCAAAGAAAAATCAGGAATTATCCCCGAAAAACCAGTTTTTTGGGATAAAAATGCAGATAATCAACCCCCAGTCTGGGCTTCGGGCTACGGATCGCAGCCTTCAATGCAGGGATGGTAGCTGACTATGACAGAAACTAAATAAAATTTTTAAAACAAAAGAAAATTTAAATTTGGATTTATTGTGAACGATTTTCCTATAAAAATTTCGAAAATTTTGCAAAGTGTGGGAGGGTAGAAATTTTTTGTGCGTGCGGATGTGTCAAAATTGTCAGGGAGTGAGCGGAACACTACTCCAGTCGATATACGCTGAAAACAGCTCAAAAATCGCGCACTGAAAACTGTAGATATCACTGTTTTAATAAAAATTTCGTTGGGTTAGGTTAGGTTAGGTTAGGTTACGACTACTGGAAACAAATCCCCAGGCGGGTCCCCTTCGGGGGGAATCCCGCCCCTCTCACGAGGGCTGCCCCACCGTATCTGGGGGGGGCACCAATGGTCTCGCGGGTCAGCGGTCTACCGCTGGCCGGCGCCAACAATCATCGCGGGCGCGCTCTTGTGTATCCACCTTTTCCGAGGTGGAGACACAAGAGGGCGCACGCCAGTGCGGAAGGGAGCTCCGGGTTAGCCTGGAGCCCCTGTGCAACAAGGAGGTCGCAGGAGCGACGCGCGGGACGCGGAAGCGCCCGCTGGGTTCGCGTTCGATGGACTCGCTGTCGATGGGTCTCTCCTCTAGCGAGGAGAACGTATCGGCAGCGAAGGTTACAACGGCACGTAGGGGTCGGGGTGCCCGGCTTTTAGATGGTCGGGATGGGCGGGGCCGCTTCCTGCCGCCTCCACCACCCGCCTCAGAGGGGCCGGTTTTGGGGGTGACGGACGGCGACACTGAGCCCATGAGTGCGGATCCTAGTGAGGAGTCCCTCCTAGGGTCCAACAAGGCGGAGGCCAACGCTGCCAGACGGGCGGTGCGCAAGGCTGCTGTGGCTGACGAGGTCGGCAGGTTGGCCGAGCAAGCTCGCGAGCGGCGCGCTGCCCGTATGGCAGAAGGAGGCGACATGTCGGCGGTGGCGCTGACTCGCCAGGTGCTGGACGGCGTGGACGTTGTCCTGAAGGTTGCGACTAAGTCGGGCAACTTGAAGGGCACGTTCACGCGCGCCTTAAAGGATGCCGCGGACGGCATCAAAGAGGCGGCTGAGGTCCTCCTTATGAGGACGAGCTCGGAGGAGACGGCGAAGCTGTGGGAGGAGAACAGCCGTCTCCGATCCGAGCTGGAGGACCTCAAGCGGCAGTTTGCCGCCCTGTCCGCGGCTCCCGGTGCGGCTGGCCCAGCGCCCGCCGTCGCCTCGACGTCGTCGGTTGCGTTGCCGGCCCCGACCTCGACCCGCACACTTGCGGATGCGGAGGTCGAGAAGATCGCCCGCATCTGTATGTTGCAGTGCGGGAAGATGGTCGGGGCTCGACTGGAGGAGCTGGCGTCCCGGCTGCCTCCGGCCCCAATCCTCAGGCCTCCGCTAGCCGCTGACCAGAGGAGGATGGCTGGGCCCGCGGCCGCGACACCGAGGCCCGCGCCACCGGAGCCTGCGCCCGCACCTGCGGCGTCGGAGTCCCCGGCGGAAAAAAAGAAGAAGGGAAAGAAGAAGGCGGCGCCGCAGGCACCAAAGTCCGCGACCCTGACGACCGAGCCCGAGACCCCGACGGAGAGCTGGGTGGAGGTCGTCAGGAAGAAAAAGAAGGGAAAGAAGAAGGCGGCCCCGCAGGCACGAGATGCGGGACCACCGGCTCGGGCTGAGGCACCAGCATCAGCCAAGAAGGCCCAGGGACCGCCTAAGGTTCGAGCCCCACGCTCTGCGGCTGTGGTTTTAACACTGCAGCCCGGAGCCGTCGAAAGGGGCATCACCTACAAGGCGGTCCTTACGGAGGCGAAGGCGAAGGTCGCGTTTCCCGACCTCGGCACACCAACCGGCTTCAAGATGAGGTCGGCGAGGACGGGAGCGCGGCTACTCGAGGTGGCTGGTGCCTCTAGCGGTGAGAGGGCGGACATGTTGGCCGCCAAATTACGAGAGGTCCTCAATCCGGAGGATGTCCGGGTCTCCAGACCGGTGAAGACCGCCGAGTTGCGGGTCGAAGGTCTGGACGACTCGGTGACCCCGGATGAGGTCGTGGCGGCCGTCGCCCGAGCCGGTGGTTGTCCGCCAGGCGAAGTGCGGACTGGTGAGATACGCACCCATGCCTCCGGACTGGGTGCGATCTGGGTGCGGTGCCCGGTGGCTGCGGCCAATAAGGTCGCCGACGCCGGGCGTGTGTTGGTGGGGTGGGTTGCAGCGAGGGTGAAGCTCCTGCAACCCAGGGCTATGCGGTGCTTCAGGTGCCTCGCCATTGGGCATGTCGGGGCCTGTTGCACCGCCGAAATCGACCGCAGCGGTCTTTGTCACCGCTGCGGTCAGCCCGGCCACAAGGCGGCTCAGTGCTCCGCGGCGCCAAACTGCTGCCTCTGTTCAGCGGCAGGGAGGTCCGCCGAGCACATGGTGGGCAGTAAAGCCTGCGGTGCCCCCACCAAGGGGAAGAAAAGGGGTGGCAAGGCTGGGGGCCCTAAACAAGCCCCTCAGCCAAGCAACCACACGGCCGACTCTCGGTCCGGGGACGGAGGTGTGGAGGAGATGAACTGTGACTAATGGCGCTGTTACATCTCCTCCAGGGCAATATCAACCACTGTGCCAGAGCTCAGGATCTTTTGCTCCAGAGCATGGCACAGTGGTCGATCGATGTGGCCGTGGTCGCCGAGCCGTATTTTGTCCCCCCCAGAGACAACTGGGTGGGAGACTTGGACGGTTCGGTGGCCATCATTGGCGGGGCTCTGAGCAGTCCGTCCCGAGGTCGCGGCTGGGTAGCCGCCCTCGCGGACGGCGTTGGCACTGTTGGGGCGTATTTCTCGCCCAACAAGAGCCTCGCCGACTTCGAGAGCTTCCTTGTCGAGTTGGGTGCCGTCGTGGACCGACTCCACCCTCGCCCTGTTCTGTTGCTGGGTGATCTCAACGCCAAATCCATGGCGTGGGGATCCCCAGTGACCGATGCTAGGGGTGAGGCGCTGGAGGAGTGGTTGGTCACGACCGGCCTGACCGTCCTTAATCGGGGTTCGGTACACACGTGCGTGCGGCAGCGAGGCGGGTCCATAGTGGACGTGTCGTTTGCGAGCCCTGCTGTCGCCCGCCGTGTGCGGAGCTGGCGTGTCGCGGTGGAGGTGGAGACGTTGTCGGATCACAGATACATCCGTTTCGACGTCTCCGCCCAGACCACCGCTGGCCGCAGTTCACCGGCCCAGTCTACGGACGGTCCGCGCTGGGCGCTTAAGCGCATCGACAGGGAGCTTCTCGAGGAGGCCGCCATTGTTCAGGCCTGGTTCCGAGAGTCGGCAACGAACGGACCCGTCGACGTCGAACAGGAGGCGCAGTGGTTCCTCGGGGCGATGACGCAGATCAGCGACGCGTCCATGCCCCGGGTCCACACACAGTCGGGTAGGCGCCGGGTGTACTGGTGGTCCGACGCGATCGCGCAGTTGCGCGTCGCGTGCGTGAGATCGAGACGCCAGTACACCCGATACCGGAGGAGACGTCGTCGGGTCCCTGACGAGGAGGCCGCGCTGTATGAGATGTACAGCGCGGCGAAGGAGGCTCTGCGGCTGGCCATCCGCGAGGCGAAGGTGCGAAGCCGGGAGGAGATGTTGGAGACTCTGGACGGAGATCCGTGGGGGCGTCCTTATCGTGCGGTTCGAGGGAAACTTCGGGCCGCAGCGCCTCCACTCACGAAGAGTCTCCAACCCGAGCTGCTGACGGAGGTCGTCGCAGCCCTCTTCCCGGCTAGAGAGGAGCATGTGCCGCCGCCGATGGCTTTGCCCACAGCCGCGGAGCCTACAGAGGAGATCGCCATCAGCGTCCCAGAGGTGACACAGGCAGAGATGGGGGCGGCCGTGTTGCGGCTCCGGGCCAAGAATACGGCTCCGGGGCCCGACGGAATACACGGCCGAGTGCTCGCCCTCGCTCTGAAGGAGCTGGAGCCCCAGCTGAGAGGACTCTACACGGCGTGTCTTGAGCGGGGCCGGTTTCCCAGTCTATGGAAGGCTGGTCATCTGGTCCTACTCAAGAAGGCGGGGCGCCCTGCGGACTCACCGTCCGCGTTCCGGCCCATAGTGCTGCTAAGCGAGGTGGGTAAGCTGTTCGAAAGAATAATAGCTGCCCGCCTCGTTGGCCACTTGTGCGGAGAGGGGCCGGATCTAGCCGACTGCCAGTTTGGCTTTCGGCATGGGCGCTCCACTATTCACGCCGTGTCGCGTGTGAGAGTCCTGGCGGAGGAAGCGGTGTCCCGGGGCGGGGTGATGTTGGCAGTGTCTTTGGATATTTCCAACGCCTTCAACACCCTGCCCTGGAGTTGTATCAGGGAGGCCCTGGTCTACCATAGGGTGCCTCCCTACCTCCGCCAAATCGTTGGGGCTTACCTGACGGAGAGGTGTGTCACCTACGTGGGACGTGATGGCGGTCACCAGCACCCCATGTCGAGCGGTGTTCCGCAGGGCTCGGTCCTGGGGCCACCCCTGTGGAACATCGGGTACGACTGGGTGCTGAGGGGCGAGCTCCCGCCGGGCGTCGACCTCACGTGTTACGCTGATGACACGCTGGTCACGGCCCGGGGGAGCTCGTACAGGGAGGCGGCGTTGCTGGCGACGGCTGCGGTCTCACTGGTGGTGGGCCGCATACGGCGCCTCGGCCTGGAGGTGGCCCTCAACAAGACGGAGGCTATAGTTTTCCATGGCCCCCGTCGGGCGCCACCCGCCGGATCACATCTTGTGGTCGGTGGGGTCCGAATCGCTGTCGGGTCTACCATGAAGTACCTGGGATTGGTGCTCGACAGCCGGTGGGACTTCGGACCTCACTTCCGGCGGCTGGCGCCCAAGTTGTTGGGCGCGGCCGGGGCGCTGTCAACGCTGCTTCCCAATCTGGGGGGCCCGAGCGCCGCCTGTAGGCGGCTCTACGTGGGGATCGTGCGATCGATGGCCCTTTACGGGGCCCCGATCTGGGCGGCTGACCTGACGGCCGGCACTATTGCTGTTCTGCGGAGACCGCAGCGTGCGATGGCCGTCAGAGTCATAAGGGGGTATCGCACGATCTCCCACGAGGCGGCCGGAGTACTGGCCGGATCCCCGCCCTGGGACCTCGAGGCAAAAGTACTCGCGTCACTTTATCGGTGGCGCGAGGAAATGCGGGCGCGTGGCGAGCGACCGATGCAGCGACACATGGAGTTGCGTCGGTCGCAGCTTCGCGCGGCCCTGGTGGCGGAGTGGCGGGAGAGGCTTTCGCGCCCTACCGCCGGCCTCGTCACCATCGAGGCGATCCGGCCAGTACTCGAGCGCTGGCTCGAGAGGAGGCACGGCTCCCTGTCGTTTCGGGTGACACAGGTGCTTACCGGGCATGGTTGCTTTGGGAAGTACCTGTGTCGCATAAACAGGGAGCCGGACGCCCGGTGTCACCACTGCGTCGACTGTCTGGAGGACACGGCGCGGCACACAGTGGCAGAGTGTGCCGCTTGGGAGGAACCGCGCCGTGCCCTCGTCTCTGGAGTAGGCAGTGACTTGTCGCTGCCGGCCGTGGTCGAGAAGATGGTCGGCAGCGTCGAGTCCTGGGACGCGGTGGTGTCCTTCTGTGAAGCAGTCGTCTCGCAGAAGGAGGCTGCGGAAAGGGAGCGGGAGGTCAACTCCCCGCACCCGGCCCGCAGCAGACGCACTGGGCGCAGGCGGAGGGCGGATAGCGCTCTCTTCCGGCCCCCCTGAATGGGTTCGGGATACCCGAACCCGAGGTGGCGGGCGCGCGGCGTGTCCGCACGCGCCCTTCTGAGGCGAGGCCGCAAGGCCAGGCTCCAGCCGGGGGTCGCGGAAGTATCTTCTGTTCCCGTGACCCCCGACGTAGGAGAGTGAAGGACACGGGTGGTTTTTAGTCAGTACGAGTCTGACAGACCCCCCTGCCCCTTAGGGGCGGGGGACATCCATGAGGATTTTCCACCCAAAAAAAAAAAAAAAAAAAAAAAAAAAAAGGTTAGGTTAGGTTAGGTTAGGTTAGGTTAGGTTGGGGTGCGTCAGAATTCCTCCACGTGTGTCCAATGGTTGCTGGTCCCTCTCGATACGTCTGGAGGGAAGAGCAGCTGCTGGGCCGGTGCACCCTGGGCGCGGCAGTATCCTTCCTCGAGGAATGAGAAGAAATTCTTATTCCTCGGGGAATGGTACTGTCGTGGCTAATATTCTGGGCGGGGTTATTTCGTCGTGTGCAGTGCGTTGGTTCGCGGGGCGGGCTCATCGGGCGGTGCGTGGTTGGTGGTTCGCTCCTCGAAGTTCTCGGGGAGTGGGTCGGGGTTGGGGTTCCCCCCTTCATCTTGGATCGCGGCGTTCGTTGCGCTCTGATACGCGTCTGGCCATCAGACGTGATTGTGAGCGTGACGAATGGCTGTGGTCCGGGATGGGGGAGGGGCCCCGGCCCTGATTCGCTCCCCGAGGGCTTCGGGGAGTGAGTCGCTAGTCGCGTACCGTCCGGTGGGTCCGCTCCGTGGGCCGTCGCGCGGCACACGGCGAAATACTGGCCGCGGTCTCGCCGCGGTGGTCGGACCGGACCTCCCGCTTCCCGGCGTATTTGCGCCATTCTGGGTGGCGAGAGGCCTGGTCAGCGGTAGCCTCCTTCTGCGGGTGCGTGCTCTCGCAGAGGGGGGAGGCGGGGCGGGCGCGGGAGGACGACCTCTCGCTGCGCCGCTCCGCAGCCGGAGAGGGGGGAGAAGGCTTCGTGCCCTTCCTCCTCTAGGTGGTGACGGGCGGGCGACAGGCACGGGGGTGCCTGCGCCTGTATTGCACTCCGTCACCTCCGCCTGCCGTTCCTGGCCCCCCTCCCCTACCCGTGCCGTGAGGGTGGGAGGGGTCCGCCTTGCATTCGTCGGCGGGGGACTGGTAGCAAAGGCTATGCCAGTTTCCCAGTTCCCCTCCACTATGACGAAGCGGGAATGCCGCTGGGTCGTTTTAGTGGGTATACCGGGTTCGCCCGGGGAGTCCCACATACCCCTCCCGTCCCCCGGCGGAAGGGTATGCGTAACGCATTTTTTCCCAGCGTCAAAAAAAAAAAAAAAAAAAAAAAAAAAAAAAAAAAAAAAAAGGTTAGGTTAGGTTGGGTTAGGTTAGGTTAGGTTAGGTTAGGTTGGGGTGCGTCAGAATTCCTCCACGTGTGTCCAATGGTTGCTGGTCCCTCTCGATACGTCTGGAGGGAAGAGCAGCTGCTGGGCCGGTGCACCCTGGGCGCGGCAGTATCCTTCCTCGAGGAATGAGAAGAAATTCTTATTCCTCGGGGAATGGTACTGTCGTGGCTAATATTCTGGGCGGGGTTATTTCGTCGTGTGCGGTGCGATGGCTCGCGGGGCGGGCTCATCGGGCGGTGCGTGGTTGGTGGTTCGCTCCTCGAGGTTCTCGGGGGGTGGATCGGGGTTTGGGTTCCTCCTTCATCTTGGATCGCGGCATTCGTTGCGCTCTGATACGCGTCTGGCCATCAGACGTGATTGTGAGCGTGACGAATGGCCGTGGTCCGGGATGGGGGAGGGGCCCTGGCCCTGATTCGCTCCCCGAGGGCTTCGAGGAGTGAGTCACTAGTCGCGTACCGTCCGGTGGGTCCGCTCCGTGGGCCGTCGCGCGGCACACGGCGAAATACTGGCCGCGGTCTCGCCGCGGTGGTCGGACCGGACCTCCCGCTTCCCGGCGTATTTGCGCCATTCTGGGTGGCGAGAGGCCTGGTCAGCGGTAGCCTCCTTCTGCGGGTGCGTGCTCTCGCAGAGGGGGGAGGCGGGGCGGGCGCGGGAGGGCGACCTCTCGCTGCGCCGCTCCGCAGCCGGAGAGGGGGGAGAAGGCTTCGTGCCCTCCCTCCTCTAGGTGGTGACGGGCGGGCGACAGGCACGGGGGTGCCTGCGCCCGTATTGCACTCCGTCACCTCCGCCTGCCGTTCCTGGCCCCCCTCCCCTACCCGTGCCGTGAGGGTGGGAGGGGTCCGCCTTGCTTTCGTCGGCGGGGGACTGGTAGCAAAGGCTCTGCCAGTTTCCCAGTTCCCCTCCACTATGACGAAGCGGGAATGCCGCTGGGTCGTTTTAGTGGGTATACCGGGTTCGCCCGGGGAGTCCCACATACCCCTCCCGTCCCCCGGCGGAAGGGTATGCGTAACGCATTTTTTCCCAGCGTCAAAAAAAAAAAAAAAAAAAAAAAAAAAAAAAAAAAAAAAAAAAAAAAAAAAAAAAAAAAAAAAAAAAGGTTAGGTTAGGTTAGGTTAGGTTAGGTTAGGTTAGGTTAGGTTAGGTTTTTTTTTTTTTTTTTTTTTTTTTTTTTTTTTTTTTTTTGGCAGGAGTGGGAAATCCCCACGGACACCTCGACTACCTCACAGGCTGTGAGATAGTCGAGGTAGTGTCGGACTCGAACCGACTAAAACCACACTCCTGCCCCAGCCAGTGTTCCCCTAACGTGGTTAGGGCCCTTAACGACTGTAATGTTTGGCTTTGCTGCGTCTTTTAGGTGGCCGGAGAGACCACATGTTGAACATTTTATTTTAACTTTGTTTATAATCATTTATTTATTTATTTTTTTTTTTTTTTTTTTTTTTTTACCATTTTTTATAAAAACGTTAGTTTTACAATTTCATTAATGTCTACTTTGTTTATTTACAATATTTTGTTAATCCGAATATATGTTTAAGCTATGTTTATACTATTTATTATACTACTACTACTATTTGTTCACTATTTTCACGACTAATTATGTATTTATGCCCAAAACCTCAATAATAATCTTGTGTAATCTAATAATCTCTATTTACTGTATAATTTTATTTTATTTGGTTTTATTAATTTGTTTTGAAGTTTTTTGTTTGGTTATCTATAATACCTAAGCTATATACTCACTATATACTTACATATCATAACAACGATTTTGACGATTCTGCGATTTGTTCCGACTTCTTTTACTATATTTACTAATTTTGTTTTTATTTATATACACAATATTATTATTGTTGTCTTTTGGACTTCGTTCGACACAACGTGACGATCCCACCAGGGCTGTCCCCAGGATCACCTTAACTAGAGCCAGTTTCTCACGAAGCCAACTCCAGTTACCTATTTTTGTATGGCCAACCCTAGTGGTTCCATTAATTCGTCGGGTTTTCGGTTGTATCGAACTAGCCCTCAGTCTGTACTTGGAAGTGGGAGCTTGGACAACTTTAGCAGTACGCTATGGATGCCCTAGCGAAAGCGTCCCACTTCCTTCGTACCGGGCATTCATTACTGAATGCGTTGTGCTCGGTAGCCCCTAGTTTGTCTCTGGTGCAGTTCACGCAGGCCGCTGCTTTGCCGACCTGTCTATCCGGGCAGTCCGCCCTGACGTGCGGTCCACCGCAGTGGCTACACAGGTCGGCCGGCTCCGTGCACAGGCGTTTGCCGTGACCGTATGCCAAGCAGCGGGTGCACTGCACCAGTGGCGTCTGGTCCTCGACGCGAATTCGTTGGAGGTCGATGCGGAGCTTCCCTCCTGCAATCGCCCTCCTCCAGACCGTAGGGGACACACCAAGCACAACGTGATTCGCGTGCGGGTTGCGCGTTTTGCGTCGGTATTTAATTACCATTTTATGCTCCTCGGCGTCGAGGCCGTGAAATATCTCCTGGTTCTGATTCTTAAGGGCTTTCAGCACGTCCTCGTCACTGTGCATCAGCAACACGTCCCTAAGAATCAGAAGCGGGTTCCGATTCTTCACGTCCTCGACGACGAGGTTCTCTCCGGCCGCCTCCAATCTTGCCTTGAGTTTATCCCTCTCCTCTCTCGTTGCGCACCCCATAATAACCCTCTGGTCTTTAGCCTTCCTGACTCTCTCGACCCGCACCCAGCCCTCCTTCGCGTCCACCGCTTTCCTCACTCTTTCGAGTACCTCACCCCCCGTATCCGTCTCCTGCTTAGAAGAGACAACCACGGAGTGCAGCGTCGTTCGCTCCAGGGCTCGTGCCCCGGTGTGGCATTTATTGACGGCCGCCACACTCGCGTAAGTTGTCTCCCCCACATTGTCCCTGCTAGCCAGACTGTCTCGGAGCTTTCCTACATCCTCAGAATTTTGTTTCACAATTGAGATGTGCTCCTTGAGGGTGGTGATGAGCTCAGTCTGGCTAGCAAGAACCTCCATGGATATGGGTTGGGGGTGGGGACCATGGTTGACAGTGGGCGCGGGTACCGGTACGGCTATGGGTGCGGAAGGGGCTCTGTCAAGCTCACACTCCTTGACTAGCTCATAGAGCCGGTTTATGGATTCGAGCACCGCAGTCTTTATTTCGGCTTTAAGGTTGCGAGAGTTGCCTAAATTAAGCTTCGCCTTGTTTAGGCAAGCCCTCGCTTCCGCAATGCGACTGCGGTGCCCGGCCTCCGGCTTCATGAGTAGTTCCGGAGCGTCAACAGGGGCTCGGCGCGTCGACGGAGTTGCAATGCTCTCCTTGGACGCGAGGGGTGTATCGTTCCCGAATACAATTTTCCTCCTCGCGTCAAGAGTCATGGGCCTCGCTTTCTCCGCCGATCGCGACGAGCTACTGGAGCCTTGAGATCTCACGGTGCTGGATGGGGTGCGGAACATTTTAAATGTCTAGGCGCAGATAAATCAGAACAGACCCCTGTAGAGAGGGGGTCGGTACGATTTTAACTGCTTGAGGAGAGATAGGGGACTACTGGGATGTATGTGGCCCTGTAAAGGGGGACCACAGAAATAAATTCAATAATTTTAATAAAATCAAATAATAATATTATAATAATAAAAATAATTAATATATAGTTATTGGCAAAGTCAATAAAGTCGACTGTCAAAAACTTTTAAAATTAATAATTAATAAAATTGTGCGGCTGACCAACACTTAGTCTAAATCAGGTTTAAAAATGCTGTCCTATACAATTTAGTGTTCTAAAATTTGTCAAAATAATAAAATAGTATAATTTTCCCCCCCTAAAGCCTATAATTAACTAAAATCGAAAACAAAAATTTTGCCGACCTCTCTCCGTTTTCCTTCTCCCTATAGCTATAGAACAGAGGGTGGGAGGGTGGGCAAAATTTTTTGCGAGCTAGGGGCACGTGCGATACGTCAAAAGACGCGTCTCGGCGCCGGCTAGCTGAATTTGGAAAAAAGTTTACTGTCGTTAAAAGAAAATTTTTGAGTTATCCCCGAAAAACCAGTTTTTTGGGATAAAAATGAAGGTAATCAACCCCCAATCTGGGCCTCGGGCTACGGATCGCAACCTTCGACGCAGGGATGGTAGCTGACCACAACTGACACTAAATAAATTAATTAGAATAAAAGAAAATTTAAAAATGGATTTGTTATTAACGAATTTCGTATAAAAATTTTGAAAATTTTTCTAAGTCCTAAGGGGTAGAAATTTTTTCCGCGTGCGGTCGTGTCAAAACGGTCAGGGAGTAGGCGGAACACTACTCTAGTCGAAAAATGCTGAAAACAGCTCGAAAAACACGCACTGAAAACTGTAGATATCACTGGTTAGGTTAGGTTAGGTTAGGTTAGGTTAGGTTAGGTTAGGTTAGGTTAGGTTAGGTTAGGTTAGGTTAGGTTAGGTTAGGTTAGGTTAGGTTAGGTTAGGTTAGGTTAGGTTAGGTTAGGTTAGGTTAGGTTAGGTTAGGTTAGGTTAGGTTAGGTTAGGTTAGGTTAGGTTAGGTTAGGTTAGGTTAGGTTAGGTTAGGTTAGGTTAGGTTAGGTTAGGTTAGGTTAGGTTAGGTTAGGTTAGGTTAGGTTAGGTTAGGTTAGGTTAGGTTAGGTTAGGTTAGGTTAGGTTAGGTTAGGTTAGGTTAGGTTAGGTTAGGTTAGGTTAGGTTAGGTTAGGTTAGGTTAGGTTAGGTTAGGTTAGGTTAGGTTAGGTTAGGTTAGGTTAGGTTAGGTTAGGTTAGGTTAGGTTAGGTTAGGTTAGGTTAGGTTAGGTTAGGTTAGGTTAGGTTAGGTTAGGTTAGGTTAGGTTAGGTTAGGTTAGGTTAGGTTAGGTTAGGTTAGGTTAGGTTAGGTTAGGTTAGGTTAGGTTAGGTTAGGTTAGGTTAGGTTAGGTTAGGTTAGGTTAGGTTAGGTTAGGTTAGGTTAGGTTAGGTTAGGTTAGGTTAGGTTAGGTTAGGTTAGGTTAGGTTAGGTTAGGTTAGGTTAGGTTAGGTTAGGTTAGGTTAGGTTAGGTTAGGTTAGGTTAGGTTAGGTTTTTTTTTTTTTTTTTTTTTTTTTTTTTTTTTTTTTGCTTTTCCCCTTTCGTAGAAAGGGCTCTTATTATTCTAATCTACTCATTCGTTCCATTTCTCGCATTTATTCCTCTCGCACTTTCAAGCTTCATACTGTATCTTTCTTGCATACATCTCTTACATTCTTAGCCGGGTGGGACTCCCGCTATTCTTACTATTTTCTGCTTTACTTTTATTTTTCTTTATTTGGGGTATTCAAGTACACGGTTTTGTTTATTTAACATGTTTGCGTGGACACTTTTTCTTATTACTATATACGGTATTAGTACATTTTTCCTTATTTTGATACTTTTTATTGACTATTTATTTTTCTAACTTATTTTCTAACATAATTTATTTTCTTACATAATACATTATTATTTTCTAACTTTATTGTCTAATCTGTTTCTTACAATTATTGGTTTTACATTTCTATGTCCTTATTCTATGCTTATTTCTAGACAGGGTTTATGAATATAATATACAAAACTAATACTCTACTTAACTTTATATTTTGACACAGGGTTTAGTTGCAGAGTAATTTGCTGTACCTACTCATTTGCGGTTTTTGGCTTAAAGAAAAATTTGGACCTTTCTTAATTACTTAACTTATTCCTAGACTGTTTTATGTGAAAAGGATGTGGGGGGGAGGGGAGGGGGAAATGGGAAGAGGGGAAGGGAGGGATGAAGAAGGGGATGGATTCCTTTCTTGTTGTAATTATTTATTTTTCTTGTTTTTGCGGCAATAATATATATATATATACTTAGATATTACATATTTATTGACATTTCTTAGTCTTAATTTTACCATTTTAACGATTTTTTAGGGGGTTTGGGATGCGTGTATGATATATTTTTATATATTCACTATATATCCTATATATCTAGGTGGGGTAGTTTCAGGCGTACGCCGTTGTCGTCCGAGCCAGGTAGTCCCACTTCTTGCGGACCGGGCACTCCACGCTAAACGCGTTGTGGTCGGTCCTCGGGAACTTCGAGTGCAGGCAGTTGCAGCACTGCGGTTCATTCCCCGCAACAAATTCCACGCATTTTTCGCGCAGATGCGGTCCTCCGCAGTGGCTGCACCTGTCCGCACTCTCCGTACAGAATTTTCGGCCATGTCCAAATGCCAAGCATTTTGTACATTGGATGAGCGGCGACTGATCCTCGACCCTGACCCTTTGCAGGTCAAGATAAAGGGCCCCAGCCTCCGTCATCCTCTGCCACACCTTGGGTCTGACTTGGACGACAACGTGCGCTGTCTTAGGGTTCCTTGTCCTTTTCTTATATTTTATAACGATCTCTTTCTCTTTCTGGTCCAAGTCCCTAAAGATGTTTTGATTCTGGGAATAGAGCGCCTCTACCATCTCGCCGTCTTCGCTATCCAAGAAGACGTCCTTTAGGACGACGAGCGGGTTTTTGTTGGTCATAGGCGCCACTATCAGCCCTTCACCTCGGCTCTCAATCCGGTCTTTTACTTTCTTCAGCTCCTCTTCTGAGTCGCACCCCAGTATAACAGTCTGATTCTTCGCCTTTCGGACCTTATTTATTTTTAGGCCAGTTCCCCGGGCATCGACCGCCTTCTTCACCCTGGCCAACACCTCGTCAGCAGTCTCCTGGCTGCCTTCAAGGGTGACCGCCATCGAATGAAGTGCCGGTCGGTGCCCGGGTCTGGCTGCTGCGACGTTTGCATATGTCTGGAAGTCCGTCTTTGGCTCGCAGGCTACTTCCCTCAAGGCCTCTCTTATTCTGTCCGTACTGGCGGCGACCTCACCGGCAACGTCACCGATTTTGTCCTCGAGGACAACCGTGGCACGACCGACAATGTTAACCCCCTCCGTCGTGTGGCTCAGGTTTGAGTTAACTATGTCGATCTTGTCGCTAACCTCGACGACCTTATCGATGACCTTGTCGATGACGTCAGCACCGCTGTCGGAGCAGTAATCAGTCATGTCTTTAAAACCTTTTATGACCTTGTTTTCGAGGTCGCTGAGCTGCGTCTTTATGTTCGCCTCCACCTTTTCAAGCCTCTCTAATAGTTCCTCCGACGATTCGGGTGATGTAGGCGTGGTCTTAACAGGTGGGACCGTTTTGGGCGTTGTTTCCAGAATCCTCATTCTTCGGCTTATTTCGAACAAGGTCCGTAGACATTTATCCGACTGTGTCTCCAGGAAGGTCTTGATGTCTCTCCTCATCTGAGGGTAATCCTTCACTCTGGTCGGTATATCTTCGAATGTTTTCATGACCTCCTGGAGAAGCTTGTCGTTAGATGACGCGGCAAAGATGTCGGTCTGCTTGGTGTAAGCCTCCATAATGTCTACGGACCTCCTTTTTCGTTCCGGTCTCCGGATAAAAGTCCTGGCGGCGTCCAGCGCTTTTCCAGGCGGGCCCACAGGGCTGGGGGTGGTGGTGGGAGCGGCGGCACCAGAGGTCCCCGCCGACGATGACAGCGGCGTTTCCGTTGTTCCTGCCATGGGTCCTCGAGCAGCGTCCTTCCCGCCGAACGTCAGGGTCATCCCCTTCGGCGCTTCGCGCGCTCCAGAGGGTCCCGGGTGGGTAGGCGACGACGTCGACTCCTGCGCTCCGCTGGCGCCGGCTCCCGGCCCTTTGTTTACTGGGGTGCGAATTCCGAGAACCATTTTCTATTATCTGAGTGTTCTTCGCTTGTGTGTATAGGGCACAACGAAAAAACGGGGAAAATTGTCAGTAGAGTGTAAATAAAAAATAAAATTTAAAATTTAAAATAAAATAAAATAAAGTAAAATAAAGTAAAATATAAAAATATAATACCTAGTCTGGTCTTATTGCACTGTTCCGCTTTGATCCTGTATATGGGGAGTCAAAGCCAAACAATGCAAATCCGCGGTCCAAAATTTCTTATCTATCTCAATCTCCGAGATACCGGTATTTTGGTACGTAAGGGATGGGGGAGGGTCCAATCGGGGGGGGGAGGGTACCTCTTATGCGACTTTAGCCGTGGTGTCTTCGACACCACAAAGGCTGATTTTGAGGTCAGATCGGCTCTATCTCCTCTGGTTCCCAAGATATGACCCGTCAAAGGATTTGGGAGGGGAAAGTTAGGAAAAAAGGAAAATGGGAAAAAGGTTGGATACCTCGGTAGTGGTTTTCACCTCGTGGAGTCTTCGACTCCACTAAGGCTGAATTCGAGGTCTAAAAGTGCCTATCTCCTCTCGTTTCAGAGATATCCGCCTTTCGGGATTTCTGCCGTACCGTACCGCGCCGTGTCGCAGGCTATGACGGGTAGATCTTCCAGTTGACCTAGCTGGGTCTACTCCGTTCCGATTTTGGCGTGGGTGGGCTCTTTTGTTTGGTCTTGTTGAGCTCTTTAAGGTAGGTCAGAATTGGGGGGGGGGGGGGAGGGGATGGGGTAGGGGGTTGGTATCCCGGAAATGTGGGTCCAGATAAACGTTTTATGGCTGAGGGCCACTAATTTCTAATAAAAAATTTTTTAAAACAAAATATATAATAATAATAAGTCCTAGGGGTGACTTAGCCCTAGAGGGTTGGTATTTGGTCAAAAGATGCGGAGGGTCCAGGATGGTTGGGTATCCAACCAGGGGGGGGGGTCAGGGGGGGGGGGTCAGGGGGGGGGCTTCGAATTTTATGTTATTTTTGGGCTAGGACGCTCCGTTTCAGAGTTACGGCCCTTTTTCTGTTTTTGTGCAGTTTGTAAACTCTGTTTTAGTTTTTTGTATTTTACTTTTCACAAAAACTATATATCCTAAAAATATTTTAGAAGCAGATTCCTGTAGGGGAAGGTAAAACTAATGTTAAACAGTCCTTATAAATGGGGCGTCCTTAAAATTGTTTAAAAATATTAACTCCTGAAAAATTTACTAAATTACCAAAAACCGCAAATGCCCGTTTTTTCTTCTCACACCTTGATTTACTTAAGGCTCTGTATCCCTGACCCAGGTTATTCCCGGAGTCTAGTACTTAATCCTAAGCTTAACCTATAACTAATCTATGTACTTAACTATTTGTTTTTGTTCCACAGCTGGACTTCGCTGCTCCAGCGACGACCGAAATCTTCCCGGGGATGCCGGTTCCAGAGGGTGGTATTGCCAGGGCGGTGACCTATGTCAGGTTGTAGGGCTGACACTTCTCCAACTGCTGGCACCGTTGGAGTTCCTGAATCTGGTGCGGTTTGGAAGATATTCCCCTGGGAAGGTAAAAACTTGACCCTGGCGAGCTGGTGGAAAAATGTCCAGGGTAGTCGCCCTTCAGATCGTTTCTCGTAAGAGAACCGATTTGTGGTTATTTCCGCGATCCGACGCTCCGTTCCAGGGTTACAACCCCGACCAACTTAATTGGTAATGGCGTTCCTGGTAGAGGTTTTGAATAGGTACCCTGAAAAATGACCGCTTCCGTCCAATCTCGCGGTACTCTTCGGATTCTGAAAGATGGTGAGGTTCCACTTCGAGTCTATCCAGGTTACTATTTTTATTTCACCCTGCTTATTTTTGGCAGGTGGTCAAAGTATTGGGGTTGGAACCACTTTCTGCAATAAGACTTTTTTATCAGATCCAGGTGATGTAAAATTTATTTTCGAACGGATTTATGTTGTTCGTGGTCTGAGCAGTCTTGTCAATTTTTTCCGGATTTTTTAATTAATTAATTACAATTTGTTTATCACAGGGAATTTATTAAGATTTTTATAACTTTTAATTTACTGGTCCAAAAATTTTGAAAATTTGCACTTGGGTTCTTTAGTTCATGCACTGTTTTTTAATGTCCAAAAAATGGTATGTTACCGATCTAGATTTAGATTTATGAAGGGTTGAATTTTAAAATTGAAAATGATGTTTTATAAAACCTTGTAACTTCCAGGTGGGAGCTCCGATTTCGGTGTTCGACGTGTCGGGTGAAAGGGGAAGGCTTCCTGCGCCTATTTCCGTTTCCCGTTTTTTCCTCCGACAGCTGGAAGAGGACCTCGTGGCCACGTGGATTTTGATATTTATCCCGTATCTTGGCGAGTTCCCATGGGAAAAATCCCAGACTCAGCCAAGATGTGGTGCTTGTCCAGGTGCCTCGATGAGCGGTCCAAAAACACCAGGTCACCGATCAAAATCACGCGGCGTTTCACTTTTACACTTTTCTTGGTCACTTTTTAGGTTAAATATATGGTTTTTCGGCTGTAATTTCGTCAATTTTTCACTGTTTTTAAAAATTTCTTCACACACGGTTTCAGTTCTTTAGCGCGCAACTTTTAGCAAAAACACTGGTATTTTCGGTAACTTTTACTATTTTTCCGGATTTTTCGAG
>CATKRU010000016.1:47500-54000 GCA_949774965.1 Diarsia brunnea
GTCGAGCGACCCCATACGGATTTGTCGCTTGACGAATGAAACCGGGCAGCGGTCAAAGTCTGGTTTTTTCCTAGATCGGAGTGCAGCTTCCTTCGCTAGGTGGTCCGCGCGTTCGTTGCCAGCTAGTCCAACGTGTGCCTTTACCCAGAACAAAGATATAACTTTGCTCTGGGATAAAGCCGCGCCCACGTTCGCTCTCGCCTCCACGGCCAGGGCGTGGAGGGAACCTTGGTTTGTGACTGACTGAAGTGCGGCCTTTGAGTCACTGTAGATTCCAAAGGTTCCCTCTTTGCGCTTGAGGATTTCGCGCGTGGCTACGCATATGGCCAGAAGTTCCGCCTGGTACACCGTGCAGTAGGACGGCAAGCTAAGCTTGACGGACTTGATCTCGGCCTCACCGTCCCAAAGTGACAGTGCAGCTCCGACCTTGCCCGCAATCTTGCTGCCGTCCGTGAACACCCTCACAGCTTGAACATTGTGTGTGTCCACACGCACCTGGTCTTCCAGGCACACGAACTCCATGGCCATATGTTTCGCCGGGTGTGGAGTCTCTGCAAATGCCACCACCCGCTCCACTTCTCTGCCCGCCAGTGCTGGCTGCGGCACCCCCCTCTTTGCCTCGTACAGAGCGGCTGCTTCCTGTATTCGGAGGTCAAGTGGGAGTATCCCAGCCAGCACCAGGGACGCGTTCAGCGAAACGGTGCGGTAGGATTTGCAGAGCTTCTGCGCGAATCCTCGTTGGACCGTGTTGAGGCTTTTCTGCACTCCGATCTTTTTGGCCGCCGGCGCCCAAGCGCTTGCCGCATATAAAATTACCGGCTCCACTGCTGCCGTGTAGATGGTGTGAATGATCTCCGGGTTAAGGCCCCAGCTCACTTTGGCCGCACGCGCCAGCTGTTTGTATATGTTCACAGCTTTTCTGCAAACGTTTGCGACGTGGGTATTGAAAGTGAGCTGGTGGTCGACGGTGAGCCCCAGTATTTTGATTTCCTTAGACATGCCAATGTCTACCCCGCCCATGCTCAGGAGGGGGACATCGAACTTCAGCTTCTTGGTTATCACCATTGCACAAGTTTTTTGCGGTGCAAACTTCAGCTTGTTTCCGATGCCCCACCCCCGAACATACTCGAGGGCGGCATTGGCATGCCTCTGGATTTCCAACGCTGTGTCACCGTCGAAGATCATCACAACATCATCGGCAAATGCCTGGCAGTGGACGCCACGCTCCTCTAGCCCCTTCAGTAGTGGGTCTAGGATCAAGTTCCACAGGATCGGACCGCCAATGGACCCCTGCACACACCCCTTGTTGGTGTCCCTTCGACACTCGGCACCTGCGTATCTTACGCGGACACTCCTGCCAGTCAAGTAGCTGTCTAGCACCCGTCTGATATTCACCGGGCATTTTTCCTCAGCCAGTCTGGTTCTGATGGCCGGCCACCATGCGCTATCGAAGGCTCCCTCTATATCCAGTGACACAACAGTGATCAGCTTCTTCTCACTCAGCTTTACTTTGATGTGTTGCATCATGGTGTAGAGGGAGTCCTCGGTGCTTTTCTGTGGCATGAAACCAAACTGGCGAGTACTAAACCGCGGGATCAGGTGCCACTTGAGCCTTGCCACAAGCATCTTCTCTAGGACTTTGCCTAAGACTGGCAGGAGGCCGATTGGCCTGAACGACTTCGGGGTGGTGTAGGATTCCTTGCCGGGCTTACGGAGGACTACCACTGTGGCCACCTTCCAGGCCCCAGGGAAGTGTCCGTGCTCCAGACACTTGTTGGCTAGTGCTAGGAACGTCCCTGGGTCCCGGGATATGGCCTGGGCACAGATATCGGCTGTGAGACCGTCTGCCCCGGGTGCCTTCTTTGGGTTGAAACTTTCCACCGCCGTTTTCAGCTCCAGAAGTGTAAACGGTGGGTCATGTTGTTCATCATGCGACCACTCGTTTGCACGACTGGCCGCTTCACGTGTTCGGCGGTGGTCATCGGTTTCTCCCTCCTCTAGGTCCTTGGGGTAGAAAGTCTCGGCCAGCAGCGAAGCCGATTCCTGTGCGCTCAGTGGCACTCCCTCCTTCACCAACGGCAAGTCCTCCTGTCTCTTGGCGGTCCGTCCTATGACCCTGTAGATCCCCTCCCACATTCCCTCCCTATCCTGTTTTTGACAGAAGGCCTTCCATCCTTCCGTCTGCGCCTTTTGGGCTAAGGACTCATATTTTACTTTTGCTTGCAGGTACTCATCGACGACGTGTTGCCTCCGGATGGGTGCTGCGCACCGGATGCGGCGTCTCTTCGTCTTCACCTCCGACATCAGCTCAGCGAGCTCCTTGGACCACCACGGTATGTTAAGTTTTGTATTCTTTTTTATTTTTATTAATGTTTCTTCACATGTAAGTTTGATATTGGCTATATATTTATTTATTTTTAAATCTAAATCTTCTCTATTACTAATGTTACTGAAACCACTCGAGTCCATATCTGATTCTGCGTTTAATTGGGCCAATTTCGTATGAAATTGGCTCCAATTTGCCTTCTTGGTATTATAGACTCTCGTGGTTCCCTTAACACTCGTTCCTTTTGATTTTACTAGGTTTACTTTGAATACAATACCGTTGTGGTCCGAGCTCGTGAGACCTTCCTCGACCCGCCAGTCCTCCACCAAGTCCAGCAGATCCGTTGAGCACGCTGTGACATCAACGAAGCTGCTGTACGAGGTGTTACCTCTGACGGTGTCGAAGGTCGGGGTGTTGCCGACGTTGAGTACCTGCAAGCACATTTGTTCCAGGGTTCCCGACATTTCCTCTCCCTTGCTGTCTGTTACCAGGCTGCCCCACCAGGTGCTCTTGGCGTTGGCGTCGCCGCCAATTATTATCCTAGTGGGGCCGATTTCCTCGCGAATCTGCAAGAGTTGCTCCAGGTATGGCTGTATGGGCTGGTCTGGTTCGAAGTAATACGAGACTACTGCGATTTCCCAGGCGCTGGTACGGATCCTCACCACCACGATGTTATTGGTGGTGAGTTTCGGACACTGTGAGACGTCGAGATCGTGGTCGAAGACGGCTATTGCCGCCTTCACAGTTCCACCTCCTTGTTCAGCGCACTGGTACACTCTCGGGTTAGGTTAGGTTAGGTTAGGTTAGGTTAGGTTAGGTTAGGTTAGGTTAGGTTAGGTTAGGTTAGGTTAGGTTAGGTTAGGTTAGGTTAGGTTAGGTTAGGTTAGGTTAGGTTAGGTTAGGTTAGGTTAGGTTAGGTTAGGTTAGGTTAGGTTAGGTTAGGTTAGGTTAGGTTAGGTTAGGTTAGGTTAGGTTAGGTTAGGTTAGGTTAGGTTAGGTTAGGTTAGGTTAGGTTAGGTTAGGTTAGGTTAGGTTAGGTTAGGTTAGGTTAGGTTAGGTTAGGTTAGGTTAGGTTAGGTTAGGTTAGGTTAGGTTAGGTTAGGTTAGGTTAGGTTAGGTTAGGTTAGGTTAGGTTAGGTTAGGTTAGGTTAGGTTAGGTTAGGTTAGGTTAGGTTAGGTTAGGTTAGGTTAGGTTAGGTTAGGTTAGGTTAGGTTAGGTTAGGTTAGGTTAGGTTAGGTTAGGTTAGGTTAGGTTAGGTTAGGTTAGGTTAGGTTAGGTTAGGTTAGGTTAGGTTAGGTTAGGTTAGGTTAGGTTAGGTTAGGTTAGGTTAGGTTAGGTTAGGTTAGGTTAGGTTAGGTTAGGTTAGGTTAGGTTAGGTTAGGTTAGGTTAGGTTAGGTTAGGTTAGGTTAGGTTAGGTTAGGTTAGGTTAGGTTAGGTTAGGTTAGGTTAGGTTAGGTTAGGTTAGGTTAGGTTAGGTTAGGTTAGGTTAGGTTAGGTTAGGTTAGGTTAGGTTAGGTTAGGTTAGGTTAGGTTAGGTTAGGTTAGGTTAGGTTAGGTTAGGTTAGGTTAGGTTAGGTTAGGTTAGGTTAGGTTAGGTTAGGTTAGGTTAGGTTAGGTTAGGTTAGGTTAGGTTAGGTTAGGTTAGGTTAGGTTAGGTTAGGTTAGGTTAGGTTAGGTTAGGTTAGGTTAGGTTAGGTTAGGTTAGGTTAGGTTAGGTTAGGTTAGGTTAGGTTAGGTTAGGTTAGGTTAGGTTAGGTTAGGTTAGGTTAGGTTAGGTTAGGTTAGGTTAGGTTAGGTTAGGTTAGGTTAGGTTAGGTTAGGTTAGGTTAGGTTAGGTTAGGTTAGGTTAGGTTAGGTTAGGTTAGGTTAGGTTAGGTTAGGTTAGGTTAGGTTAGGTTAGGTTAGGTTAGGTTAGGTTAGGTTAGGTTAGGTTAGGTTAGGTTAGGTTAGGTTAGGTTAGGTTAGGTTAGGTTAGGTTAGGTTAGGTTAGGTTAGGTTAGGTTAGGTTAGGTTAGGTTAGGTTAGGTTAGGTTAGGTTAGGTTAGGTTAGGTTAGGTTAGGTTAGGTTAGGTTAGGTTAGGTTAGGTTAGGTTAGGTTAGGTTAGGTTAGGTTAGGTTAGGTTAGGTTAGGTTAGGTTAGGTTAGGTTAGGTTAGGTTAGGTTAGGTTAGGTTAGGTTAGGTTAGGTTAGGTTAGGTTAGGTTAGGTTAGGTTAGGTTAGGTTAGGTTAGGTTAGGTTAGGTTAGGTTAGGTTAGGTTAGGTTAGGTTAGGTTAGGTTAGGTTAGGTTAGGTTAGGTTAGGTTAGGTTAGGTTAGGTTAGGTTAGGTTAGGTTAGGTTAGGTTAGGTTAGGTTAGGTTAGGTTAGGTTAGGTTAGGTTAGGTTAGGTTAGGTTAGGTTAGGTTAGGTTAGGTTAGGTTAGGTTAGGTTAGGTTAGGTTAGGTTAGGTTAGGTTAGGTTAGGTTAGGTTAGGTTAGGTTAGGTTAGGTTAGGTTAGGTTAGGTTAGGTTAGGTTAGGTTAGGTTAGGTTAGGTTAGGTTAGGTTAGGTTAGGTTAGGTTAGGTTAGGTTAGGTTAGGTTAGGTTAGGTTAGGTTAGGTTAGGTTAGGTTAGGTTAGGTTAGGTTAGGTTAGGTTAGGTTAGGTTAGGTTAGGTTAGGTTAGGTTAGGTTAGGTTAGGTTAGGTTAGGTTAGGTTAGGTTAGGTTAGGTTAGGTTAGGTTAGGTTAGGTTAGGTTAGGTTAGGTTAGGTTAGGTTAGGTTAGGTTAGGTTAGGTTAGGTTAGGTTAGGTTAGGTTAGGTTAGGTTAGGTTAGGTTAGGTTAGGTTAGGTTAGGTTAGGTTAGGTTAGGTTAGGTTAGGTTAGGTTAGGTTAGGTTAGGTTAGGTTAGGTTAGGTTAGGTTAGGTTAGGTTAGGTTAGGTTAGGTTAGGTTAGGTTAGGTTAGGTTAGGTTAGGTTAGGTTAGGTTAGGTTAGGTTAGGTTAGGTTAGGTTAGGTTAGGTTAGGTTAGGTTAGGTTAGGTTAGGTTAGGTTAGGTTAGGTTAGGTTAGGTTAGGTTAGGTTAGGTTAGGTTAGGTTAGGTTAGGTTAGGTTAGGTTAGGTTAGGTTAGGTTAGGTTAGGTTAGGTTAGGTTAGGTTAGGTTAGGTTAGGTTAGGTTAGGTTAGGTTAGGTTAGGTTAGGTTAGGTTAGGTTAGGTTAGGTTAGGTTAGGTTAGGTTAGGTTAGGTTAGGTTAGGTTAGGTTAGGTTAGGTTAGGTTAGGTTAGGTTAGGTTAGGTTAGGTTAGGTTAGGTTAGGTTAGGTTAGGTTAGGTTAGGTTAGGTTAGGTTAGGTTAGGTTAGGTTAGGTTAGGTTAGGTTAGGTTAGGTTAGGTTAGGTTAGGTTAGGTTAGGTTAGGTTAGGTTAGGTTAGGTTAGGTTAGGTTAGGTTAGGTTAGGTTAGGTTAGGTTAGGTTAGGTTAGGTTAGGTTAGGTTAGGTTAGGTTAGGTTAGGTTAGGTTAGGTTAGGTTAGGTTAGGTTAGGTTAGGTTAGGTTAGGTTAGGTTAGGTTAGGTTAGGTTAGGTTAGGTTAGGTTAGGTTAGGTTAGGTTAGGTTAGGTTAGGTTAGGTTAGGTTAGGTTAGGTTAGGTTAGGTTAGGTTAGGTTAGGTTAGGTTAGGTTAGGTTAGGTTAGGTTAGGTTAGGTTAGGTTAGGTTAGGTTAGGTTAGGTTAGGTTAGGTTAGGTTAGGTTAGGTTAGGTTAGGTTAGGTTAGGTTAGGTTAGGTTAGGTTAGGTTAGGTTAGGTTAGGTTAGGTTAGGTTAGGTTAGGTTAGGTTAGGTTAGGTTAGGTTAGGTTAGGTTAGGTTAGGTTAGGTTAGGTTAGGTTAGGTTAGGTTAGGTTAGGTTAGGTTAGGTTAGGTTAGGTTAGGTTAGGTTAGGTTAGGTTAGGTTAGGTTAGGTTAGGTTAGGTTAGGTTAGGTTAGGTTAGGTTAGGTTAGGTTAGGTTAGGTTAGGTTAGGTTAGGTTAGGTTAGGTTAGGTTAGGTTAGGTTAGGTTAGGTTAGGTTAGGTTAGGTTAGGTTAGGTTAGGTTAGGTTAGGTTAGGTTAGGTTAGGTTAGGTTAGGTTAGGTTAGGTTAGGTTAGGTTAGGTTAGGTTAGGTTAGGTTAGGTTAGGTTAGGTTAGGTTAGGTTAGGTTAGGT